>JAAAKG020049207.1:0-18481 GCA_010014905.2 Druon quercuslanigerum
TAAAAATATATTAATATATTAATAATAAATAAAATCATAAAATTTAAATTTCATATTTCTTGGATAAAAATGCAACTATTTATTTCAAAATTATGTGTTTGGACTGAAAATTCATTTTTTTGTGAAAACTTATTTCTTGTTAAAAATTTCATATTTTTATCTTGACAACTTAACTGGAATCTTTTCTGTATAAAAACTCAACTATTATTTGTAATTTTCTTTTTTAATGAAAATTCATCTCTTTTAAGAGAAATTTAACTTTTTTATATAAAAATGAAACTATTTGGTAGAGAATTCAACAATTTTTTCAAAAAGTCCTCCTTTTTTTTTAGAAATTTGTCGTTTCGAATTGAAAATTCAATTTTTTTCTGAACAAATTATTTCTTGTTGAAAAATTCATATTCGATTGTGAAAGTGAATCGAAATTTTTTAAACAAAAAATTCATTCTTTTTTTGAAAATTGATCTTTTTGATTTAGAAATCCCTCTGCTTTAGTAAAAAAAATTTTTTGTTTATGGAAATGCAACTTTTTGTTTAAAAGTTATTATTCTTTGCTTGACTATTCAACTACTTTGTTTGAAAGATTGGGTTAAATGACTTTTTTCAGAAATCCCTTTTTATTGTTAAAGATTTATATTTTTAGTTAAAAACTAAATTTTTTAAAATAATTTTAACTATTTTGTTGAAAATTAATCTTTTTTTATTGAAAATTCAAATACTTGGGTAAAAGTTATACTAAATTCTTAAAAATTTATTTTGTCGATTGAAGGCTTATTGCTTTGGTTGACAATTTAACTGTGTAGTGAAAAAGCTTTTTTTTGCTTAGAACTATTTTTTTAACTGAAAATGTAACTTTTCAATTTTTTTAGATTGATCGATTTTAGTTTCTTGAGTGAAAAATATTTATTTTTTGAAAATTCGTCTGTGAGGTTTAAAACTTTTTTGTGTGTAATTTTCATGTTGATCGATTGATATATACATTATAACACTTTTTTTAAATTTAATTATCTTATTGAAAATTCAAGTCTTTTTTTAAAAAGCCATCTGTTTTAGTGGAAAAGAGATGTAAAAAAAAGTAAATGAAGGAATTTTTAAATTTTTATTTGAAATAACTGTTTTACTAATTGACTATAAATAATACATAGTATTACTAGTAATATATATAAATGTAAAAACTGTTTTATAACGTTTATAAAAATTCTAGGTTGAAAGTATTGTAATATTAAAATGAAGGGAGAAATATTTTGTAACGGTTTTGTTATTTTTTTAATATAATATTTTGTTACATTTTTTCAAATTTTTTACCTCTCCTTTTCTTCACGTTACAAAGTAATTTTACTATTAGTTATTTTAATATTTTAATTATTGTCTTATTAAATACAAATCAGTTACTTCGATTGACTGCCATAAAAGCCTTATCATCTTCAAACGCTAACCCACGTACCATTACTGTCCCGAGATCCACACCTTCTTCGTCTAAGAGGGACATTCTTCGACGCTTGCCCATGAACATAATAATATAAGTTTTGTGAAATGAAATAAGTAAGAAAATAAGCCAATAATTGCATTCAATCATTTTTCGAATTAAAATTTCTGAAAAAAGTTTGTTAAATTGTGCAAAAAGGATGTTATTAATTTTTTGGTCGTCAGTTTGATGTTTTTCGATTTGAAAAACGTGTGAACCTTGTAGCTACTTTTTGTTTCGGCATGTAGTCACACAGACAAAATACTGTTGTAAGGGTTCTTGGTGTTGGTTGCCAGCAGGATTCTTTTGCCCTGTGTGATTAATGATTATGAGCGAGGTATATTAGATCTTCGGTCCGTAACTTTTGCGAACATGAAAGCTATACTGCAGTCCCTTTACCACCGCAAATTACCTCCGAGCTCTTAATTGTATCATGACAAATGGCATTTTTATTACCTGCCACTTGTTTTTACCTTACACAGTTGGGAAATTATTTTATATGATCTATTGACAAGAGAATGTAGTTCCAAATTATTTATGAACATTAGTGCCTTTTAGGGTTGAGGCTGTAAATAATTTCCCACTGTACAGGGATGCTACAAAGTCCCAATTTCGAAATTCCTTCACCTCCTCTGATTTTAACATGACAAATTTTTTTTTCCTATCGATATTGGAAAAAATTATTTCTTTCTCAATTTATATTTCTGAAAAATAGGAGAAATAGGATGATTTTTCAGGGGAAAAAAAGAATAATAGGAGAATAAATTGTTGTAAATAAAATTAATGTTTAGGCACAATAAGGAAGGGGTGGAATTTTCAATAAACAAGTTAATTTTTAAACAAAGACATAATAATAAAAATAATATAATAAAATACAAACAAAACAACATATCAAACAAACAGTTACATTTTTTACCGAAAAATATCAATTTTCAAAAAAACAGACGAATTGAAAAAAAATGGTTTTATTTTTAACCAAAAAGTTAATTTTTTAACCAAAAAAGATGAATTTTGCAACAAATAATTGAGCCTCTAAACTAAAAAGATCTAACTTTAAGCAAAAGAAATTTAAGCAAAACAGACGAAGTTTTATCAGAACAGCTGATTTTTCAACCAAGTATCTGCATTTTCAATCTATTATTTTATTAATTTTATTATTATATTATTATATTATTTTTATTATCTTTAATTAATCAAACAGTTTAATTTAAAACAAAAATAATTTTCAAGCAAAAGGGGTGAATTAAAAAAAAGCAAGTTGATTTTTAAACCAAATAATTGAATATCCAGCCTACAAAGATGAATTTTCATCCAAATTGTTAAATAGTTAAACGTTCAACGAAAAAGATGAAATTTTAATTCCAAAGGAATAATTTTCTATCCAAAAAGATAAATGTTCAATCAAAAAATTTAATTTTAGACAAAGAAAGGTGAATTATTAAAAAATAGTTGAAATCTGTTAAAAAAAAATTAAACTTTCAATAAAATATTTGAATTTTTGACCAAAAAGATGAATTTAACGAAAAAAATGTAATATTTGTAGAAACGAATATTTTCATTTTACGTTAAATATAGTTGAGTAAAAAAAAATAAAATTCCAAAAAAATAGTTGAAAAATAAAACGTAAAAGTCTAATTTTTCGGTAAAAATGTCTATTGTTAACCAAAAAGTCCAAATTTCTACTGAAACTAAAAAGTTACTTTTCAATAAATAATTAAATTTTCTACAATAATAACAGAATTTTTAACCCAACTATGCTTAATTTTTAACAAAACTTAAAAATTTTAATGTAAAAATAGTTGTTTTTTCTTAAACAATTGGATCTATAACCTAACGATATGAATTTTTAACAAAAAATGAATTTTCTGACTAAAAAGGATAAATTTTTAATCAAAAAGAGGAATTTTTAACAAGATAGTGTGATTAATAAAGATTGTGACCTTGAGGGAAATTTTCAAGGTCAAATGGATGTAAGGCCCTTTTATTAAATGAGAACCCGTATTTTTGACCGTGGATTAAAAAAACAGGAAATTTTACGTCAAAAATAACCTGCGCAAAAATGGTTTTCGCGACCTTGAAAAAGTGCAAATTAAGGTCAAATGTCTGAGAAACGACCAGATATTTTATGAAATACTTTATCTACGAAGAAATGGTTCGGACAAGGTTGACCAGGATTATGGGTGACAATTGACAGTACCATCAATTTTGACCTTAGGGTCAATTTTCAAGGTCAAATGGAGATCAAATAGAGGTAAAACTACAGGTCTGAAATAACCTGTAGAAAAATGGGTTTTGTGACCTTGGAAAGGTAAAAATTAGGGTCAAATGTCTGAGAAACGACCAGATACCCCTTTTTTGAATTGTCTTGGTTTTTCGAGGTTAAATAAAAAGTTCAAGATGCTTCACAATAGTTCAATAAAATGTTAAGGTGTACATTACCTTGACTATCATGACCTTCAGGTCCAAGACAATTCAGAAAAAGGGCATCTGGTCGTTTCTCAGACATTTGACCTTAATTTTTTACCTTTCCAAGGTCACAAAAATCATTTTTCCACATATCATTTTTTATTTGAAATTTCCCGCTCTTTCTAAATCAGCAGTCAAAAATTGATTTTCTCATTTAATAAAAAGCGTCTTACCCTGATTTGACCTTGAAAATTGACCTCAAGGTCAAAATTGATGGTACAGAAAAATGTCACCCTCGGTTCTGGTTAACCCTTGTTGAAACCATTTCTACGTAGATAAAGTATTTTTGAAGACATTTGTTATTATAGATTGCATATCGACGATAAACTTTGTCTGGAATGAACATGCCTTAAAGAAAGATTGTGTCCTTGTTCTTGGAATTAAAATAAATTATTCATTTTCTTAATCCCGAAAAATTATACGAAATTCTTTTCCCAAGTGATAAAAAATTAGGGAAAGCACAGACATTAAAGTGCAAAATTGACATGGTCCTTCAAGCCGGATAAAATGAACTTTTTAAAAACTTTTTTATAAAAACGTCTAAAAAACTGCAGTGTTCTTAATTCGATATAATAATAATTATAATATAATAATAATTTGACGATAACTATTTACATTCACAAGAAGATTTTTTAAATCATTTCACTCAGTCTCATACGGTTTATAGGATTCATGGTTTAAACTTAACACATTAATTTTTAAAAATGGGGGAATTAGTTAGATTAAGCGTGCTTTTACAGAAGCGTATATCTATTAAAGGCAATGTAACTTTATTCTAAGACTTTCTTGCACAATTTGGCATTAATAATTTTACTTAGCCGCTAAAATTTTAATCAGGTATAATTTAATTATTTCCTGTCTATCTACTCTAGACGAATTATGCGATAAATTCAGTTAATCGATGCGGAAAAAGATCAAAGTCCTGAGAAAAAATTGATTCAAATTTGTATTTTCAAACACTTGCTCAAGCGCATAGTATTTTAATCTCTGTATGGCCACAAGGTCAAAGCGAATCTGAGCGACAATGACAATCACAGGAAGTTTTAAATATTGCCTTAAATTCTCTTACGTCAACGCCACCTTTTCTATTAATGGCGAGTGCGGTAGTAGAAACTTTTGAGACTAACAAAAATCAAATTAAAGCTCGGGTTTTGCTTGCTACTTGTGCGACTCCTAATTTTTTAAAAATCAGTCTTGTAAAAAAATTGCAACTCTCTCCATCTAAATGTTCTTTTTCTATTGGTGCTCTTGATCAACTTACAACATCAGTAAATAGCATGGTTTCTATTACGTTCAAATCGATTTACAATGAGCCTAGACGCACCCTTAATGTCCCCTAATCAAACAATACCTCGAGAGCGTCTCGAAACTCCAAAAAACATTTTGCTTGCTGATCCAAACTGTCACTTACCCTCTTTAATTGATATGCTCATTGGGGCCGGAGTCACAGAATTAAAAACAATGATAGAAAGATTTTTGTCAGTCGAAGAAATAACAGATTAGTCTAAGTTTTCTTCAGATGAGGTCGATTGTAAAACTCACTTTACAAAATATGTAATGCTAGTTAAAAAGTAAAAATGCAATACACAGCTGTAATTCAAGAATATTTGGACTGAAATCATATGTCCTTGATCAGATCATCTCAAGATTCTGAGGGTTTTTACTTGCCTCATTATGCGGTTATTAAAGAATCCAGTACTACTACGTAATTAAGAGTAGTATTTAATGCATCAGCAAAAAGCGCAACGGGAGTTTCAGTAAACGAAACATTAGTGGTTGACCCTACCATTCAAGACGATCTTTTTTTCCTATTGATCCGTTTCAGGTTTCATGCCTATGTTTTAGTTTGCGAAGAAGATCCTAAATATCAAGACATTCATTGGCAAGAAAACAATCAGATACACGAATATTATTTGAATAGGGTAAATTTTGGGTTTGCCTGAGCAACCTTTCTCGCTATTTGATGTTGAAATCAGTTCGCGAACAAGGAGGGTTATGCATTTCCTCTAGCGGCAGAGTTGTTAAAAAAAGATTTAGGTGTCGATAATTTGATGACCGGTGCTTCTCCAGTTCAAGAGGCTCGCAAAAATTGACGATCAGTTAACTCAGTTTTTGAGTTGAGCTTGTCTTAACCTTCGGCAATGGGCTTCTAACGAACCTAACATGTTTGAGGGTGTGAATGATAAAAGTCTTTATAACAATTTGAAACTCAACAAAAATTACGTTACTAAAACTCTCGGTACATATTGGAAAGCTAGAGAGGATTCTTTCCCGCATTTCTTTAGAAGCCCCGACTACAATAAAACGATCACCAAAAGATTTATTCTTTCATAAATTGAAAATTTTTTTGATCCTATTTGTCTTCTCGGTCCGATAATTTTATACGCAAAATTGATAATGCAAGAGCGATGGGAATCAAAGGTTACGCGGGGCCAGTCTATAGCTTTCTCTATACATTATGATTGGGTTAACAATGGGTCAGTCAATGGTACCATGTTCGTTTGAGTGATAATCCTGCTGACTAACTATCACGGGGGCAATTACCTAACAATTTCATAAAAAGTAAGTTGTGGTTTCAAGGGCCTGCTTGGCTATGTAAAGATTAAGAAACCAACTATCTAGAAAAATTTTCTTCCTTTATGAAATTGAAACAAGTAATTGAACCTCTCCGGATCAAAAGGGGATACGCGTGGATTCAGCCCGAGAAGTATTGTCCTGAAAGTCAATTTTAAAAATCGTACGAATGTCAATTTTAAGAATTGATTCTTGTAGAGAATTTTAAGGCGCATCATTCCTTATTATGCAAAAATTTGTAAGTTTAATAGTTTTTGAATAAATTGGTCTTCTTTCACTTAAACTCGTTCTAACGTAGCCAATTTTGGAATTACGTGTTAAAGTCTTCCTAAACTACTCGAGGAAGAAAAAAGTGAATATTTGTATAAACAAGAAGGTTGTTAATTTTTCTTCAAGACTTTATAGAAATCATGAATTTCAAACTTCAATCGGTTCGTTTATCGAGCGAATTTCAAGCAACGGTAAACTTTAGTGACAAAGTTGTTGATTAAGGTTCAAAGAAGTTTTCTGAAAAGGTTTAGATCAATCGCATTAATGATTAAAAAATTATGAATGTTTTAAATTACAAGCGGAAGTCTTGACGCTGCCCTATGCTCGTGTCTCCTTAGCTACGAACGTGTTGCAGCGGACGTGAAGGTCAAATCTGATAACAAAATAATTCTCAAGACATCATCAATAAAATAATTTATACATCAAATTATATAAATAATTCTTTATTTTAAACTACTTTTAATCAATTTCGTCACTTCCTGTAGTTTCTTTGGCATCTTGGCTCTGAATTTTTACTTTAAAAAAATACTCTTTGAAAAATTTTTTCCCTTCAGAACCTAAGTAATTATAAAGATTTTTTAGATTTAATCCAGGTTTTAATCAGGTTTTAACCTAATTCGAGGTAGATGACTTTTCGAAGTTGCTCTAGTTCAAGCGTAAACTTAAAAAGAAAAGAGGTTGGATTTTGCAATTCGTAACTGTCTCAAAAATAATACTTTTGCAGGTATTCTAAGAAATAATTCATTCACTGCATCTTTGCTTTATTTATACTATATTTTAGAAGAAAACTACAAACGGTTATTATTTTTATTTTGGGATCCAGCTTCACCTTCAGGTCCACTGCAACACGTTCGTAACCGAGGAGGGACGTGAATACGGCAGCAGAGTCAAGTTTTCCGATTGTAATTTAAGACATTCATAATTTTTTAGGCATTGAACCGATTGAACTGAAAATTTCCAGAAAACTTCGTTGAACCTTCATAAACAACTTTGTCACTGAAAGTTTTTCGTTGCTTGAAATTCGCTCGATAAACGAAGCTCTTGAAGGTTGAAATTCATGATTTTTTAAAGGCCTCACAAAAAAATTAACAACTTTTTTGTTTATTAAAATATTTACGTTTTTCTTCCTCACCTAGGTTCAAAAGACTTGAAAATGTAATTTATTATTAACTCTATTGACAAATTCTGGAAATTGACTGAGTTATGATCCAATTTATGACCAATTTATGATGTTTCTTTGAAAATAATATAACTTTTAATCCAATTAAGCATATTTTCAACAAATCAGTTTAATTTTTCTCCCAAAAAAAGAATTTTCAACAAAATGATTGAGATTTTAATCTTACGATAAGAATTAAGAAAAAAATTTTATTTTCCACAAAATTGTTGCAGTTTCAAATGAAAACGATCAATTTTCAAGTAATAAAAGGAACTTTTAACAAAATACTTGAATTTTTAACCAAAAAAGATAAATTTTCGTCGCAAAATTTAATGATTGAAGTGTCAACTAAAAACGATGAATGTTCATCCTAAAGTGGGATAGTTCAATAATAGTTAATAGTTGAAACTAAATTCTTAACAACAACATAAATTTCAAAAAAAAAATATAATCCTTAACCAATGAAATTAATTTTGTAACAAGAAAAGTTTAACTTGTAACCAAATATTTAAATTTTTTACCAAAAAGGATGATTTTTCAACAAAACAGTTGAATTTTCACAAAAATGATTAAATTATCAACTAATTTGTAGAATGAAAAACGTAGAATGAAAAGAAATTTAAATTATATTAAAATCAAAATTGAAAATCTTATTTATCGTCCAATCTTAATTTTTTTTTTATTTTTAATGTTCTTTTGTTGTGATTTATTAATTAAAAAAAATAAAAAGACGAAAGAAAGAAAAATAGAAGGAAGGGGATGTGGTTGGTTGTCTTCTCATTTTTTTCATCTTTTTCTCAAATTTTTGTTTGAAGAAATTTTTTTTCAGATTACAATTTGCAGGAGTTTGCAACAAAAATATATTATAGTATAGTTTTTAACTCAAAAGAATTATAATTATTGTTAATGTGCAGAATTCCTGAAAATAAAGCCAAGAATCCAAGGACCAAATTTTGATAATCGTCATAAAATGTTCCTATTGCTATTTTAAAAAAGGAAAAAAATGTTCCTAAAAAAGAAAAGAAAAACATTCTTTTTTTGGACAAAAATAAAACCAACTAAGTCCCCTTCCTTCTCTTTTTTATTTCTATCGTTTTTTATTTAATTTTTATTATTATCAAATTACTATATGCTGTACGAATGTCGAAAAGTTGGTGATTATTTTTTACAAATGTTTTTTTATCTTGATTTGATAATAATAAAAATACAAAATTAAAGAAATAAGAAATAGAAGAAATGGGATTTGTTTCCTTACCTTCTTATTTTGCTTTCCTCTTTTTTATTTTTCTAACAAATTTTTTTTTTCTTTTTTAGGAAAACTTTTATCTTTTTTACAAAGTGCATTAAGATAATTTTATTTTTGTTGTCCAAATTTAATCTTTGGATTCTTTCTTTTATTTTTAGGATTTCTGCACATTAACTTAATTATTGGACGTTAAAAAGTTTTCTAAATTTGATTTTAATATCAATAAAATGTCTCAAATTATAATTTTTGTTTAATTTTTTTTTCTAATTACAATGGGAGAATTTTTTGTTTGTTCGTTGTAGTCCAAATTTGGTCGTTGGATTTTTGTTTTTTGCAGAAGTTTGCAACAAAAATATATTATTCCTGGAAATAAAACCAAGAATCTTACATCTTGGTTTTATCTTCAGAAATTCTGCACATTAATTTAATTATTGGACGTTAAAAAGCTTCCTAAATTTGATTTTAATATCATTAAAATGTGTCAAATTATAATGATTTTTGTTTACTATTTTTTCTGATTACAATAAGAGAATTTTTTGTTTGTTTGTTGCGGTCCAAATTTGCTCCTTGGATTCTTGTTTTTTGCAGGAGTTTGCAACAAAAATATATTATTCCTGGAAATAAAACCAAGAATCCATCAAACAAATTTGGATAATCACCATAAAATATCCCTATTGCAATTTTAAAAAAGATAAAAATGTTTCTAACAAAGAAAAGAAAACCATTATCTTTAAAAAAAAAAAAAAAAAAAGTAGAAAGAAGAATGAGAACTAAACCAATCAAATTCCTTTCCTTCTCTTTTTTTCATTTTAATTACTATCAAATCACTGTATGCTCTACGCAAGCTGAAACATTGATTATTATTTTTTACAAATCTTTTTTTTTATTGTGATTTATTAATAATAATAAAAAAAAAAGATGAAAGAAATAAGAAATAAAAGGAATGGGATTTGTTTGGTTCCTTTTTAGGAAAACTTTTATCTTTTGTACAAAGTGCAGTGGGATAATTCCGTAGTGGTTCTGCAAATTGAATTTTTGGATTATTGGTTTTATTTATAATTTTTTTTTTTTTAAATTTGAATTTTGAAGAATGCATTCTCATAGGAAATTGGAAGGCGCATCTTTTTTCTGTTAGAAAAAATGTTTAATCTTTTATAGTTTTCTTGATATCCATGATAATGATGTTTTTTATGAAGACGATTTGTAATTAATTTTTGGTCTCTCACTCGTCGTCAAATCTACAGTTTTTGGAATTTTTTAATGAAAGTTAGAGACAATACTGTCCAAAGTATCCTTAGAACGAGGACATGAGCGAAAAGTGTATATCATTATTATTTGAGATTTAAATCTCATTGAATTGTCTCAAACTATAATGATTGTTTTTGTTAGTATTATCTTGTTGGGCTGGTCTATTAAAGTCTCGTAGCAATTAGGTGAATCCTATTTTATTTGGCTCTTATTTGAAACTCTGGTGAAACAGAGGTCAAACTTGAGTTACTGCTGCTCAAGTGTCATTTAAGACCTTTAGCAAGAGTACATTACCTGCTAAACGACAGTGATTCTAAGTCCACCTTCGTAAAAGAATTCCGATAAATGTCCTAGTAATCATGAAGGTTGAGTATAAGCAACCAAAAGAACAAGAAAAGGGGAAACAGGGGTTATAATAAATCCTGAAGATATTTAAAAAGAAGGTTGCAAAGCAAGGCTTCAGAAGCAAATAAAAGACAAAGCCCCTTTTAGCGGAGTTTTATGGATTAATCGACAAGCAGGTTGAAATTCGTTTAACGAGATAGCGGCTGATCAGAGTCTGGAGATCAGAAACTCGCTCATTTAGGGAGACATCGAGGAAGGAAGCAGAAGATTGCATACTAAATCAGCAAGAATAAATAAAAAAAAGGGGAGAAAAAATGCTACACATACATGCAGAATTGTAGATATAGAAGGTAGAAGACATACACGGGCACAACTTCACGCATCCCCTTTTCCGACGAAGCTGAATCCAATCTCGGAGATTTCTATCTAACGATAATAATGACATCGCAACGAGAATTTAAGATGAATAACCTTGCATTGTGATGGCACAATGACACGATGGCTGTTTGCGAACGAAGCCCTACCGTTATGCCGTCCTTCTGCGTCCCGCATATCAATCGCGAGCTCTCCAGCGCAGCGCCAGCGTTTACGAGTACGAGTCCGTTTCCAGCTTGTACGCATCCTTAACGATTCCCCCGAAAGCCGAAAAGCTCCTCGATTATTTGCATAAACTTGTACAATTGGACCTAACAAATGTACCCTCCTTTTAAGAATCTCGAACATCTTCCTGGGTTATTGAATCTTTCTTGGGGTTACTCAAGAATTAAGATTGTGACCATACCTTGATGTCCTCGACCACGGTGGGGCTGAATAATTTTATATGAAATGTTTGAGGACCCCAAAGTTACGAGTAGGAAGTTGTTGTAAATGGTGTCTATAGTCAATTTTTTATGAACTTAAAATTTGTGAATTTAAAACTTTAACTGTTTGTAAATTAAAGGTGTCTACTATTATATTCGCGAACAGCTTTAAGTAAAATTTCTGCATACTTCGGATGTGTCTTTTTCACTTTATACTTAATCCACACTTTTTTAAAGTTTGCACAAGCTCATTCCACTGATTTCCAGCTGATTTATTTTTTCTCACAAAAATCTTTAATATGAAAAAAACTGCGTGAACTTTCGGATTTACTTTTATCTCTAAATCTAAATAACTTTTTTTTAAAAACAGCGATCTTTTTAGGGTAATCTGATTTTAAATCATTTAAAAAACAAGAATCTACAACCTCTCTTTATGAAAACATGTAACGAATTGCATACAAGAAAAATTACAGGTTTTTGTGCAAATTTTACGTTGTTTAATAATGTTTTACACGATTTTCCATTAAATCCTGCACTTCCATATAAGATTTCTCGGCTGACATTTCACTTGTTAGCCCACACTTCACAAGTTTGTTTAAATTTTTTGTACATGCTATTGAATAAAGTGTTTACGACTCCGAAAAAAAAATGTAACTCAATCAAGTCAATAATTTGTTTTTCTTTATTTGATGAAATTATCGGTAAATTGCCACAATTTTTTAAAGCAAACGAAGCTCAAAAAGAAGATTCTGAAAATTTTAAAAATTGTTGCGATTTACCGATAATTTCATCAGACAAAGAAAATCTAATTATTGACAAAGAAGTTTTAAAGAATTTCTCGAATAAAAACAAATTCCCTGATAATTTAAGTTCATGAAAAATTGATTATTGGCACTATTTACAACAACTTCCCACTCGTAACTTTGGGGTCTTCAAACTTTTCATATAAAATTATTCAGCCCCACCGTGAGACAGAGAAAAATGGTTATAAAAAATTAAAATCCAGACGTTTATTATTACCATATTTTACGTTCAACTACAGAACAACAATCTAGATGTTCAAAATTAGCATCTGTACATTTTAAAAAGTGAGATGTTACTCTCTAACATTCAAAATGTTTAACTGAAATATCCGAGATTTTACATATACGGTTAGGTCAAATAATGCCTGTAAATATTTGAGGAGTTTACTTGTTTGTGGGTGTTTAAGAAATTAATTAATAACTTATTTGTCAATTTAAAATTAAACTTTAATGTTCGCACACAAAAGAAGGACAGATACAGGGTTTTCAATGTCAATTTTGTTTGTAATTTCACCTTTTTTATTGAAAATTTAACAAATAGGTTTCAAACTTAAACGGCTTTTTAAAAATAAAAAATTTCTTACCTTCTTAAAAATTCAAGTTTTTGGTTTAGAGTCCTTGAATTTTGTTATAAATTAGATTTTCGGTTGAAAATTAATCTTTTTTTTTATATAAATATTTTTTCTTTGTATCAATCTTCTTGTTTGAAGATTCATATTTTTTGTGAAAAATTGAACAAGGAGTTTTTTAAACTAAAGTGCTTTCTGAAAAATTCAAACATTTTTGTTGAGAATTCTTGATTTTCATATAAAATTTCTCTTTTTTGGTAGTAAATTAACCTTTCTGTTTAAAAATTTATCCTTTTAATTAAAAATGAAACAACTTTATTTTTAAGTTAATTAGATTTCTTACAAATTAACCAAAAATTTTCATTTATTTCTTACAATTTCGAACTTTTTGCTTGAGAATTCTTGAATTTTATTTGAAAAATTTTTTTAGCAAATTATTATTGTTTAAAAATACAGTTTTTTAATTAAAAATCTAAGTTTTGGGTACAGAATTGTTGGATTTTGTTAATAATTCGTCATTTTTTTTAGTAAATCGATCTTTTTGTTTAAAAATCAATCTTTTTGTTTATAAATCAATCTTTTTGTTTATAAATGCACCTTTAACGTCAAAACTTTAAAAAATAAGTTTTTAAGTTAAATTGCTTTCTTAAAAATAAAAACAATTTCTTTCCTTCTTGAAAATTCAACTTTTTGGTTGAGAGTTTTTGAATTTTGTTATAAATAACTTTTTTCGGTTCGAAATTAGTCTTTTTCTTAATGAATATTTTTTCTATAAATTAATCTTTTTGTTTAAAGGTTCATATTTTTAGTGAAAAATTGAACAATTAGATTTTAAAACTAAAGGGCTTTCTTAAAAATTCAAACTTTTTGGTTCAGCATTGTTGATTTTTATCGAAAATTAAAAAATTTCTTTCCTTCTTAAAAATTTAACTTTTTGGTTGAGAGTTCTAAAGAGTGTTATAAATTAGTTTTTGCGGTTGAAAATTAGTTTTTATTTTAATAAATATTTTTTTCGTTAAATCAATATTTTTGTTTAAGAGTTCATATTTTTGGTAAAATATTGAACAATTAGATTTTAAAACTAAAGAGCTTTCTTAAAAATTAAATTAAAAATTCTTTCTTACTTAAAAATTCAACTTTTTGATTGAGAATTCTTGATTTTTATCGAAAATTGGTATTTTTTGGTATTAAATTAACCTTGCTGTTTAAAAATTTATCCTTTTGATTAAAAATTAAACAACTTAATTTTTAAATTCACCTGCTGTCATTTTAGTAGTAAATTATTATTTTTGTTTAAAAATTCATCTTTTTTAATTTTGTTAATAATTCGTCATTTTTTGTAGTAAATTAATCTTTTTGTTTAAATATGCACCCTTATTGTCAAAAATTTAACAAACAGGTTTTAAAGTTAAACTATTTTCTTAAAAATTAAAATAAATTTCTTTTCTTCTTAAAAATTCACCTTTTTGCTTGAGAATTCTTGAATTTTGTTATAAAATAGTTTTTTTTTGTAGGAAAGTAAAGTTTTTTTAAAATGAAGCTTTTTCTTTAAATTAATGTTTTTATTAAAAGATTCATATTTTTGGTGAAAAAATTGAAAATCAGATTTTAAAACTAAGGTGCTTTATTCAGAATTAAATAAAAACTTCTTTCTTTCTTAAAAATTCAACTTTTTGGTTTAGAAGTCTGGAATTTTATCGAAAATTTGTCTTTTTTGGTAGTAAATTGGGCTTTCTGTTTAAATATTTATCCTTTTGATTAAAAATTAAATAACCCAATTTTCAAGTTCCACTGCTTCCTTAAAAATTAAACAGAAATTTTCATTTCATTCGAAATTTTTTTTTTTCACTTTTTGCTTCAGAATTCTTAAAGTTCATTTAAAAATGGTCTTTTTTGTAGTAAATTATTATTTTTGTTTGAAAATTAAAGCTTTTGGTACAGAATTCTTAAAATTTGTTAATTATTCTTCATTTTTTTGTAGTAAATTATTCTTTTTGTTTAAAAGTCAATCTTTTTGTTTATAAATGCACCTTTATGGTCCAAAATTTAAAAAATTGTTTTTAAGGTTAAACTGCTTTCCTAAAAATTAAAACAAAAATTTCTGTCTTAAAAATTCTATTTTTTGCGTGAGAATTCTTGAATATTATCCAAAAAAATCTTTTTTGGTAGCAAATTAATCTTTTAAAAAAAAATAATCCTTTTGTTTAAAAATTCATTATTTTTAGTTAAAAATTCAACTTCTTGGTTAAAAACTCAACTTTTTTCTTAAAAATTCTCAAATTTTATAAAAATATGTCTTTTTCGGTTGTAAATTTATCTTTTTATTTCAAAATAATCCTTCTGTTTAAAAATTAATCTCTTTTAGTTATAAATTCAACTTTTTGGTTGAGAATTCTTAAATTCGGTTAAAAACTAGTTTTTCGGTAGGAAAGTAATCTTTTTGTTTCAAAATTGATATTTTATGGTAGTTAATGAATCTTTTTGTTTAAAAATTCGTCTTTCTTAGTTGAAAATTTAACTTTTAGGTGGAAAATTCTTGGATTTTATTAAGATTTGTCTAATTTTGTTTGAAAGTTTTTCCTTAAAAATGCATCTTATTGATTAATAATTTACCAGATCGGCTTTAAAGTTTAATTACTTTTTTCAAATGAATTTTTTGGTTGACGATTCAAAATTTTAGTTGAAAATTCATTTGTTGAAAATTTCTTTTTTTATTTGAAAACATTGCTTTGGTAATAGTAAATTTACTAATTTCATTTTTGGTCGAAAATGATTTTAATTTAAACAAATAGGTTTTTAAAGGTAAATTGCTTCCTTAAAAAGAAAAAAGAAATTTCTTTCGTTCTTGAAAATTAAAATTTTTTGTTGAGAGTTTTTGAATTTTGTTATAAATTAGTTTTTTTGGTTGAAAATAAATCTTTTTTTTCAATGAATATTTTTTCTTTTAATTAATCTTTTTGTTTAAAGCTTCATATTTTTGGTAAAAAATTTAACATTTAGATTTTAAAACTAAAGTGCTTTCTTAAAAATTAAATAAAAAATTCTTTCTTTTTTAAAAATTCAACTTTCTGGTTAAGAATTCTTGATTTTGATCGAAAATTTGTCTTTTTTGGTAGTAATTTAACCTTTCTGTTTAATTTTTTTTTAATTTTTAAATTCAAAAGCTGTCTTAAAAATTACCCCAAAATTTTAAATTTTTGCTTGAGAATTCTTGAATTTTGTTATAAGTTTATAAGTTTTTTTTTGTAGAAAAGTAAACTTTTTTTAAAATGAAGCCCTTTCTTTAAACCAATCTCATCCGCCTTTTCCCTCCTATTCACCTCGAGCCCCCATTGCAAAAATGAAAACTTCACCGATTTTATGTAGTGCTTTAAAAAAAAACCAATAAAAAAATCCAGTAAAAGACATATATAGGTTTTTGGCGTCGCTGATTTCGAATCCGAGGTCCGTTGACCTCCATCACATAAGATGCAAGGTCATTTTAAGGTCAAACTGCAGAAAATCGAATAGAAAAATTCAGAAAAATACGTACAGAGGTTTTTGGCGTAGCTGATTTCGAATCCGAGGTCCGTTGACCTAAATCATGTCAGATTCAAGGTCATTTGAAGGTCGAACTGCATTTCGGTACACTGTTCTAGCTCCACCACAAAATAATATTGATTTGACTTTAAAATGAGCTTTATTTGACATTGAGCAGATACATAAACTCCCAATTTGGATTTAGTATTCCAAAAAACTTGTATGTATATTTTTCTGGATTTTTCATTAGATTTTTTGCAGTTTAACCTTCAGATGACCTTGGATCTGATATGATGAAGTTCAATGGACCTCGGATTGCAAATAAGCAACCCCAAAAACCTATGTATGTATTTTTCTGGATTTTTCGCAGTTTGACCTTCGAATGACCTTGAATCTCATGGGCTCGAGGTGAATAGGGGGGAAGAGGAGAAGATAAGTTAGTAGATATATTTTGGGCTAAATATAAATTGGGTCAAAAAGCGGCCTTAGGGACCCTCCCCCTTTAGTTTGTATATATTCAATGTAAATATAATTAAGGAATAAAATGTTCAATAAAATATCATTGTATCTTGTATCCTACTTCAAAAAAGCTTATTTTTTACTTTTAATATGTTTTTATAATCAGAGCTCATAACAAACTTGTAAATATTTTTGTATTTTGATGGAAAATAATCTTTTTGGTAGAAAATTCATCTCCTTTGATGAAGATTTATGTGATAACTTAAAATTTAATATTTTCTAAAAAAATTAATTATTTTGAATCAACCTTTTTTTATTAAAAATTTACATATTTTTTTTTTTAGCGTAATCATTTTTTTTTAGTTGGAAACTCTCTTGTTCGGTTGATAATTATTGCATTTTTCTGAAAATTCGTCTTCTTTAGGAGAAAATTAATCTTTTTCGTTAAAAATTTATTTTATTTGTTGAAAATTTAATTATTTTCTGCAAAATAAGTTCTACTTAATTTAACCTTTTTTAACTAAAAATTCATCTGTTTAATTTTTAGTTCAAAATTTATTTTTTTCATTTGGAAACTCATCTATTTATTTGAAAATTCTTGTATTTTGATGGAAATTCATATTTTTTGGTAGAAAATTCATCACCTTTGTTGAAAATTGATCTGCTAACTAAAAATTTAATTATTTTCTAAAAAAAAAATTATTTTGAATCAACTATTTTCAATTAAAAATTCACTCTTATCATTTTTAGTTTAAAATTTATTTTTTTGAGTTGAAAACTCATCCACTAGATGGGAAATTCAAAGATTTTGTTACAGTTTTATCTTTTTGATAGAAAAATAATCTTTTTCATTGAAAATGAATCTCTTTAGTTGCAAGTTAAATTATTATCTTGCGAATAATTGTTTTTTTTTATAAAAAAATGAGCTTTTTAGTTGAAAAAAATCTTTTTAGTTGGAAATTTAATTATTTTTTTTTGTAAATTAGTTTTTTCTTTCAAATTAGTATTTCTTACCTGAAAAATATATTATTCAGTTTTTAGTTCACAATTATTTTTTCTAAGCAGAAAACTTTACTATTTCTTCATCTATTTTTGTTGAAAATTTAATTATTTTCTTGGAAATTATTCCTATTTCTTGTAGAAAATGAATCTTTTTGGTTAAAAATTTATCACTCTAGTTTTAAAATTAAATTTTTTTTCTTGCAAATTGGTTTTTTTTGCATAAAATTAATTGTTCTAATAAAAATTTACATATTTGATTTTTAGTGTAAATATCTTTTTTTTAGTTGGAAACTCCCCCGTTTGGTTGGTACTTATTATATTTGGCTCAAAATTCGTCTTCTTTGGTATTTTCTACTTAGAAAAAATAATTTGTAACTAAAAATGGAATAATAAAATTTTCAGTTCAGTTCAGTTCTGTTTATTCATCTATTTTTGTAGAAAATCAATCTTCTTCGTTGAAAATTTAATTATTTTCTTGTAAATTATCCTTAATTTTTGTAGAAAATGAATCTTTTTAGTTAAAAATTTATCACTCTAGTTCGAAATTTAAAATTTT
>JAAAKG020049218.1:0-18481 GCA_010014905.2 Druon quercuslanigerum
GAGCTTGAGCTTGAGCTTGAGCTTGAGCTTGAGCTTGAGCTTGAGCTTGAGCTTGAGCTTGAGCTTGAGCTTGAGCTGCTGCCAGGGGTCCAGAAACTCCTGAATATCCAGAAAGTCCTGATGGTCCACTCAGATAAGTATGGAATACTCCCTGTCCGCCTGCTGTGGCTGCTCCTAGCCCTCCTGCCATAGACAATCCTTGCACTCCTGTCTGGGATGTGCCCTGTCCTACTGCCTGAGATACTCCTTGTTCTCTTGTCTGGACTGTTCCTTGCCCTCCTGCCTGAGATGCTCCTTGTATCTGCTGGGATCCTTGACCTCCTGCCTGACTTTGACCTGCTGCCTGAGCTGCTGCTGCTGCCTCAGCTGATCCTTGTCCTCCTGTCAGAGAAGCTCCTTGTTCTCCTATCTGGTGCGATACTTGACCTCCTGCCTGACCTTGACCCGATGCCTGAGCTGCTGCTGCTGCTTGAGCTGCTGCTGCTGCCTCAGCTGATCCTAGTCCTTCTGTCTTAGATGCTCCTTGTGCTCCTGCCTGAGATTCTGCTTGTGCTCCTGCCTGAGATGCTCCTTGCCCTGCTCCTTGTCCACCTACCTGGGTAGCCGCGTTAGCTGACGCCTGGGCTGATGCTGATCCAAATGCAGTAAGTCCTGATAGTCCACTTAAAGAAGATTGATGGCAGTTGCCTAATTCTGTAAAAAACCCGAAAAATGTGATGAACTTAGAAAGTTATAAATAGCAATAGAGCCTAACCAAAAACACATTTTAATAACTTTAAATTACAAAAAAATACATTTAGCCGAGTTATTTGGAAAATACGTTCTACTTATACTTACCAAAGAAAACCGCAGCGGTAAACAGTAGCACAGCAAAGGCTATTTTCATTTTCGCCAAATCAGAAGTCCGCTTCTTGTAAAAAGTTCTTTCTGATTAATGAATTCTTATCGAAATTCTAGCTAATATATACCTAATATCTCCCTCTACAAAATCATAAAGTGCGCATAATTAGAATGCCCATTGCAAGAAAATGATCTTTTTTGTATCCGGGTACCAAATGTCTTGAAACCTTCAATTTTAATACATACCCATTGTCTCCCACTACATAATGACAAATTATACACGCGCGAGTCTATTTTTAGTATAAACAGAGTCGCTAAGGGCTGTTTTGACGTTCCTTAAAGGTTCAAGCAAGGTAACCCATATTTTCAAAAAAACGATATCCATAAAACATTTTTTCATTAAACTATTGGAACTAAAACCACTTTAAAATAAGTTCTTAATTCTTCCGCTGATCAGTTAAGTGTTAGGATTAATTTTAAAGACAGTTTTATCTTCCGTAACGGAAAAAATGTTTATTTTTAGATAGAAATAGAAAAGATAAAAATAGAAGAATTAACAAAAGATGATTGTGTACAATTTTCAGCTTCATCAAAACAACATGAAGGCAGAATTATGAAAGTTGTCAATAGGCTTAGTGAACAGCCTTTGGACAATAGAGTTCCTTACCTCCACTTCCACAAAGCTTTTACAAATTCGTAGCTAAAAATAAAAAAAAATAATTATTAAGCGATATTTCTCACCTCACTTTAATCTCTTGAGAAATTCATTTTCTATTTTAGGAAAATCAAATTTACTGATTTTTCTCGAAAATGAAGCCGAACACAAAAAAGTAAAATAGAGAAATTTCTTGGCGAAATTTTTACAAGAATATTCTTTTTCTATACCTTCATCCTACTTAATTTTTTGTAGAACTGGATTTTTCTGTTTTTAGAGTTAACCATATTCATTCACTGTTTCACACAATCAAAAGCTTTAAAAGGTGAAGTTGATTTAAAGAGTCGGACGACAGTCTTTTCTTCTCAACTAATATTATCCTTTATTTCTGTCTATGCTTACAAAACACTTTTAAAAAAATCAATAATTACTTCTGATTTTACAATCTTCAATTATAGAATTATTATCTTATCAACTAATGATTAATTGTATCATTAGAGAGTTTTATAAAACCATTTGCTGACTGTATACAAATATAAATAAAAATTTTTTTAAAGAACCAAAAATAATTATTTAACAATATTCTGCAAATTGTTCTAGACTTACTATAAGTGAAAAATGACATTTTGAAAGGAAAAATATCAAATTAAGTTAATTATTTATGTTAAATTTTTTTTAATGTTAGTTATTTTTTGGAATATCAGAAAGCAATAAAAATTGTCTACCAGCAATATTATGTTAAAATATATAATTTCGAATGAAAATCTCATACTATTACAAGAAGTTCAATTTATTAAAAGTTAATTTTCAACCCAAAGAGAATAGTTACATTTTCGGTTAATAAATTTAATTTTTAACCTAAATCATCCATTTTTAATAACAAAAATAATAATTCAACTGGAATTGTTCAAACTGGCAAAAATTAATTTTTATTCAAAAAAAGATAAATGTGCAAACTAAACTAAAATAATTAAAATTAAAATTGTAAAAATTAACGTTTAACCAAAGATATTTGAAATATTTAACGAATATTTTAAATATTTAAATAAAATAATTAAACTTTGAACCCAGAAGATTAATTTCTGCCAAAAAGCTGAACTTTCAACTGAAAGAGATCATTTTTCAACCAAAAATTGAATAATTGAATTTCGAGTGTAAAAAATAAATGCTCCACTTGAAAAATTATTTTTAATTATTGTTATGGAATAATTAACTGATGTAATAGCTATATTTTCAGTTGAAAAAAATTCTTTTTAACGAAAAAAGAAACAAATTTTCAATAAAATAGTCAAATTTTTGGAAAATATATTTTCTTTAGAGAAAAAACAATTTTTTAATTAAATTAATTATTTTCAATTAAATGGCTCCTTTTTCAACTTAAAAAATAAATTTTTGATTAGCATTATGAATCTTTAAAAAAATATTTTAACAAAAGTTCTAAATATTGATCTGAAATACTGGAATTTTTAACCGATAAGAATAATTTCAGACAAGAAGATTACCTTTAAAGAAAAAGATTAGTTTCAATATTCGATTAGAATAAGTTGAACTTTCAGTTAAAGATTACATTTAACAACAAAAAAACTAACTTATAAAAATATTTCCATTTTTAAACAAAGCGATTAAATTTAACTAACATTGTTAATCTTTGACTATAATACTTGAATTTCAAATCAGAAAGATCAATTTTTAACTCAGAAGATGATAATTTTAAAAAATTAAAAAGTTAAAAGGAAAACAGAAAATAAATTTTAACAAAAAAAAAACAAGAATTTTTAGACAAGGAGATAAACTTTAAAATAGAAATATAAAATTTTATAAAAAAACGTATTTTGTAAAAAAATATGTGAATTTTCAACAATATAGTTCAATTTTCTATTAAAACAAAGACCGATTTTCAAGTAAAAACGAAACAGGTAAATTATTATTTGAATAAATAATTTTTAACCAAACTGATAAATTTTTGACTCAAATTATAAATTTTTATCTGGGATGGCTAAAATTGTTATGAAAAAGAGGAATCTTCTACCATAAATATTAATTTTCTATAAGAAACAAGTTTTCACCTGGTAAATAAATTTTTAAACAAGTTTTCAACAAAAAAAATAATAGTTCAATTTTCTCATCAAAATCTAAATCTTCGCACAAAAAAAACGTACTTTCAGCAAAATATCGAAACTTCTATTGAAATAGATAAATTTTTCGATAAAAACATTGATTTTGAACGAAGTAGTTACATTTTTAATCAGAGATGGATTTTCAATTCAAATCATGGATCTTTGAGAAAAAAATTAATTTTTAATAAATGGGTTTAATTTTTAATCAATTAGTTCAATTTTTCAAAAATTAAATGTATCCGTAACCTGATAAATAAATGTATGTGCCCTGCGACTGTAGATTAAATAGAAATTACTTTTGGAAACGGGCTAAAACTATTTGAACAAGTAGAAATTTAATTTTACTGCGACAAGAAGTATATTCCCGAGTTTTCATTTAAATTACCGATCATTTCACGGTTTTTCCCGATCCATTAAATTCCAGCTCATTTCCCCTTTTGTCCTCGGCCAGTTCCCGTTTTCATACAGGTCCATAAAATTCCCGGGCATTTTCTAATCTTTGCCAGTTTCCGCGTCAAGTAGCTACTCTGCTTTTGGACATCTGCTTTTAATTTTAAATAAATTAAATAATTCAGTCAATTTTCAATGTGCATATCCGAATAACTTTTACATCAGAACTTGATGCTTTTTATATGTAACTTACAAAAATGTGTAACAAAGAAAAAAAGGGCTAAAATTAACTCGCCTAACACCTTTAAACATATTTCTTACTACGTATGTCAACAGGTATCAATAAATCCTAATCGAAATATTTCTCAAGCAATCCTATGCGTACTTGCAGTTGAAATTTTTTGTAAAGTTCGCAATGGTCAGACACTGTCTTCTACACTTAACTATAAATAACGTATTTCAGTACTAATTGCTATAATTCGGTTTATATTACAAAAGTACAGAGACAGCGAAATAGGGTGCATAAGCAAAAAGAATCAATTTTTAATTCACAGTGTCTTTATTTCCATTAATGAAACATTGACTACATAGATTCCAAATAACGAATATAGCCATCTGAATCTGTCCTTGATGAATGTCAAATGAGCAAAAACAGTGAAACCATTCAACAGATCATCGAATCAAAAAAACATACACGAATTGGCGACCATTGATAACCTGAAGTGCGGAAATGATCACGTTCGATCATTTGTATTGATTGCTTATTCGTGTTAGTCGAAATTTATAGATTAACCATTGGCTGATTTATCCATTTTTGATCTTCGACAGCTTCTTCAAGGGTTAGCAGGTAGAGCATGAACCTGGTCCTCCCTGCATTTGCCATCCACCACCTCCTGAGGGATATCCAGCACCTCCTCCCGCATTAGCATTCGCAGCCGCGTTAGCAGATGCCTGCGCGTTAGCTCCTCCATATCCAGCTCCAAGTCCACCCATATTGGATCCACCACACTGACCAGTCATGCACATGGCTGAACTCAGGTCTAAAAGAAGTAAGAAAAAGTTTAAATAATTAATAATGTTCTAAATCCATTTAAAAATAATTGATATCTATTTTGGTTTAATCTACAAAAAAAATACTAATAATAAAACGAGACAAGATGCTGAAGCAATTTCTAAGGAATAAATAAGCAATTTGCGAAGTCATTCTCAAAATAGCAATGCAAGGGTTCCCTTAAAAGGCACATTTTAGGATTTGTAAATTAAAAAAAAAGATTGAAATAGAGCTGAGCTGTAAAGAAAAGATTATGTATGGATTATGTTTCACTGATACTCACCAACAAAAACCGCAGAGGTTATCAGTAGAGCAACGAAGGCGAAATTCATTATGGTGAAATCAGAAGACTGCTATGATTAGAAGTTCTTTCTAACTGTTGAATTTTGAGAAAAATTCTGGCGAATATATACCCAGTATCTCCCTCTGAAACGTGATGTGTTCCGCATATGCGGTAGGTTTAGTGCAAGGACAAAATTGATGATTCGAGACATCCGGGATTTTGATGCCTTGGAAATTTCGATTTCCATACTTACCTGCTTCTTCTACACAATTATTAATTGCACATGTTCGATTCAATTTTTTGTATAGAGAATTGTTTAGGGTTGTTATAACATCCCTTAAGTATTAAAGAAAGTAAACCGGCATTTAAAAAAAAAAGTGTGGCAGATTTTGTGCATAAATTCTTAGAAACGATAAATTAAAGAATAAAATAATAAATATTCATATTAATACACGTAACGTTCCATACGAAAAAAGCAATAAAAGTGTAGAACTGATTTATAAAGATTATGCTAAAATCCCTTAAATATTCAGGCTAATCGACATTTCCTAATAGGCAAAGCGACGAAAAATTTTATTATACTAATTCACTCAGACAGAAATTCATATTTAAGTTGGAAAACAAAAAATTTGGAAAAAATATTTAAAATTCATTTTGCTTTTTTTAAAACATTTATTAAAAATGTAAGCAAGAAATAAACATATCCTAAAAGGAAAATTCATGGGAAAATTTTCTCATATTGGTAGGGCAGGAAATTACTTTTTATGAATTTAATTGAAATTATTGGCGAACCCAATAGTATAATAAAAAATCTCTTTTAATTTTAATTTTTAATTGTGTTCAATTATGAAAAATAGATAGAGTTTTATATTAATTTCTATGTAAAAATAGGAAACAGTACATGTAAAAGATTCTTTGATTAGGTGTCTTGCAAATTATTTATCTACAGGTTAGATATCACAAAAAAAATATAATTAGATTTTTGGACAAAAAACAAATTACTTTATATGAATTTAATTGAAATTATTGGCGGACCCAATGACATAATAAACAATCTCTTTTAATTTAAATTGTTAGTTATGACCAAATATCAACAATATATGGATTTTTATATTAATTTCTATGTAAAAATAGGAAACAGTGTATGTAACAAAAAAAATATAATTAGATTTTTGGACAAACAACAAAATTGAATTAGTTATCCAATAAATATCAAGATTTATTAGAGTTGTCTAAATAATTCGAAAATTTCCTATATCTTAATTTGTGCCAAACAAATAACAATTTTTTCTTTTTTTTTATTGCTAATCCAGTTTGAAGATCAAAATGTAGATTTATAGAGATTCATTTTTTTTACATGTTGAGCTTTTATAATAAACGTAAGATATTTTTTTACACATTTTTTTCTTTCTTCTTTATATCGATATAAAATTAGTTCTAATCAAAAATCAGAAAATTTTTTGTACAAATTATTCTTTTCAAATTTTTCGATCTGTATACGCTAACCCGATGTGATAATCGTCCAGATTGTGAAGTAATATTCTCCAATTCTAAATAAATAGTCTTAAAGTAATAAAATAAGATTTTTTTCATAAATCCCAATTGATTTACTTTTTTTCTTTAAATATAGATAATGGATCCTCAATTAAGTGAAAGCTTTTTTAAATGTACTCTTGACATTTAAATTATTATAATTACACGAATTACTATCTAAGCAATTATTTCGGAAAAATATATTAATTCATTAAGGACCCTTAATATTAATATTAATTTAAAATAATTATTATAAAAAAAATCAAAAGTAGCAAAGTTTAATAAAATATGATTGTGTGGAATTATTAGCTTCATTATAACAAATTGAAAACGGCATTGTGAAACTTGTGGATAGGCTTAGTGATCAGACCTTCAACTGTGTTTCCTCATTTCCGCCTCCACAAAGTTTTTACAAGTTCCTGGTTAAAAACTAAAACAAACATTATTTTGACAAGTAATATTTTTTACTCAAATTTATCTTTTTTTATTTTTTTATTATTTTATACATGAATTTTTAACGAATTATTGATATTAGGAATTTAAAAAAAAAAGTATTTAATTTTAAATTAAGGAGAATCATTCGACGGAAAAAGACGATTTTTCATCAAAATTGTTAAATCATTAATCAAAAATGATTAATTTTCAACGAAAAATGTACATTTCGATTAGAAAACGATAAAATTTCCACGTAAATACATGAATTCACTGTAGTAAATGTTTTATTAATAAAAATAAAGAGATTCTGAAAAGAACAGAATATGACCGGAAACTTTATGGAAAGAAAAAACCCGTGAAATAAGCGGGAATTTAAATGAAAAAGCGGAAATGTATTTCTAATCGCAGAAAATTAAATTTCTGGTTGTTTAAATAGATTTAGCCCGTTTCCACAAGTGATTTCTACTTAATCTACAGTCGCAGGGCACAAAAGTGTGTTTATCAGATTACGGGTTCATATAATATTTAAAAATTCGAATAATTGGTTGAAAGTTAAAACCCATTTATTACAAATTAATTTTTATTCCGAAGGTCCATAATTTTAATAGAAAATCCATCTCTCATTAAAAATGTAACTACTTTGTTAAAAATCAATTTCTTTATCTGAAAATTTAACTATTCCAATAGAAGTTTAGATATTTTGCTAAAAATACGTTTTTGTGAAGAATTAGATTCTTATGAGAAGATAAAGTTATTATATTTTTTATTTATTTATTTTATTTTCTTATTTTCTTCATCTTTTGTCACTTCTTATTTTTGTCTCTATTAAGCTGAAAAGCAACGGAGTTTTCAACTCTTTTTTTAACTGTGAACCCTTTTCCTGCTTTTTATCATACAAATTTTTTTTCATAAGAAAATAGATTTCTGTTCAATCATTAATTAAAAATTTACCTTTTTATGATAAAATTTCAACTATTTGCCTAACATTTTACATTCACTACATAAAAATTTAACCATTTGCTTGAAAATTTATTTACTGTGTGGAATTTGGTTTCTTATAAAAAATTTATATTTATGTTTGAAAATTTCTCTTTTTTATAAAAATTTCAACTATTCCAGATGAAAATTCATAATTTAAGTTATCAGGTTGGTTGAAAATTATTTCTTCAAATAAAAATTCACCTTTTTCGTTTTTACTTCAAAATTGTTATTTGCTTAAATAGAAAATTCAACTATATTGTTGAAAATACACGGATTTTTTTAAAAAATCGAGTTTTTATAAAATATTATATTTTTATTTAAACATTTATCTTCTTGTCTGAAAATTATTGTCCCTTTTGTTAAAATTTATTTTAAGTTTTCATTTTAACTTTTTAATTATTTAAAATTATCATCTTTTTAGTTACAAATTAATCTTTCTGGTTTGAACTTCAACTATTCTAGTCAAAGATTTACAATTTTAGTTGAAATTTAAGAATTTGGTTGAAAATTAAACTATTTTTTTGAGTTAGTTTTCTTGTTGTTAAACGTAATCTTTACCTGAAAATTCAAGTATTTCAGATAAATATTCAGAATGTAACTTGATAAAACGTTGAACACTTTTGTTAAATTATTTTTTATAATAATCATTTTTATTAAAAAACATTTCTTGGGTTGAAAAATTAGCCATTTGATTGAAAAATGGTTTTTTCTTTTATGAAAAGGAATTTTTTCCGAAAATTGAACTATTTTATTGAAAATTTGTTTCCTTCTGGGTTAAAAATAACTTTTTTATACTGAAAATGTAGCTATTAAATCAGTCAAATATTATATATAACAATAATTGACAATTAGTTTCTTAAGCGGAGCATTTATTTTATTCAATCAATTCAATTATTTAATTTTTGGTTGAAAACTAATCTTTTTCAGTTGAAAATTCTGCTTTTTTGGCAGAAATGAATCTGCTTGGTTTCAAGTTAAATTAACTTATAAAAATATTTGTAATATTTGTTAATATTAGAAATGTGTTAAGTTGGACGTTAATTTTTTAAACTTTATATTTAATTATTTTAATTTTGTTTGCCATATTTTTTTTTTTTTTGAAAAATTACTTTTTGTCAGTTTGGAAAGTCAAATATTTCAATTGAAGATTCATTGTTTTGGTGGGAACCTCATTTTTTTGTTGAATGAAATGAAGTATTATTTTATTAATTCAAAAATGATGATTTAGGTTAAAAATTAATTTTATTAACCGAAAATGTAACTCTTCTTTTTTGGGTTGAAATTTGATTTATTTTTCAAAATTGAACGTTTTGTAACAGTTAGAGATTTTTATCCGGAATGATATTTTTCAACATAATACTTCTAATAGACAATTTTCATTGCTTCCTGATATTCTAAAAAATGACTAACATTTTAAAAACTTTTTAACATAAAGAAATCTAACCAAATTTGTCATTTTTCAAAAAAAAAATCATTTTTCAACAATAGTTAGTCTAAAACAATTTGCAAAATATTCTTGAATGAATCCTAAGGTTCTAATGTAGGCTCAAAAAGTTCTTAGCTAATTGCGTATTGATCGATAAATGGAACAATTCATAAGGAAAATGAATAAAAAACAGTATCATATCGTTTTTGTGTTCAAGATAATTTAGAGCAACATTTTTAATTCTTTAAAAATAATATTATTTATATTTATATACAATGAGCAAAAGGTTTTCATCTAGACGATCGATAATATACTATTTTATAAAATTCTCTGATTATACAGTTAATCGTTCATATATAAGATAATAATTCAATCATTGAAGATTTCGAAAATCAGAAATAATTATGGATTTTCCTAGAAGTGTTTTGTAAGCATATAGAGAAATAAAGGAAAATCTTTTTTAAGAAGAAAAAACTGCCATCTGATTCTATAATGCGAATTTACCTTTTCTAATGTTACATCGGATTTATAAGATTGAAGAAATTTTTAACAGTTTGGAAGTTATTTGAGAGATATTCCAGGATTTTAGCTTATTTTACGGATTTTCAAAGTATTTCCTGAAAATTAAGAAATTTGGAAAAAATCTTATATAAGATGTAGAAGATTATAGGACTTTTTAAAAAGATTTAAAGGTAGTTCAGGATTTCTCAGTTTTTAAAAGAATTTTTAAAGAATTTCTTTGGGACTCGGAAGATCAGGATAATTTAATAGAGTATTTATAATATTTGAGGATTTTTTGAAATAATTAAAGTTATTTTAGATTAGTTTTAGGTTTTTCGAATATTTTAAAGGATTTTAAAGGAATTTCCTTTAAATTCTGAAAATCAGGAATGATGTTAAGGATATAAAGGTGTTTGAGAAAAATTGCAAGACTTGAAAATATTTTAAAGAATTTTCAAGGAATTTTCTCTAAATTCAAAAGATTTGAAATAATTGTAATTATGATTTATAATATTTAGGTTGTTTTTTTTAAAGATTTGAAGGTATTTCATACAAGATGCAGAATTTCCAAATATTTTACAGGATTTTTAACGAACTAAAAATAATTCTTTCAAAAGAATTTACTATTTTTATGTTCAAAATTTGTTAAACTGTTTGTTTATAATTTTAAAAATTTCAAAGAATAGGCAATAGATTTTAATAACCTGGGATATAGAATAATTTATTTTAAAATATTCTATGGGACTTTCAAAGGATTTAACGTTTTGATCAGTTTTTCGAGGAATGCAATGGGTTCAAGGGTTTATAAATGCTATAAACGTAAATAATAATAATTTTATAATAATAATTTTCCAGCATTTTAGGAAATATTATTAGATTTCATCAAATTTACGTATTTTTAATTTTATTTAATAATAAATATTGCATGATTAGATAGCATGCTTACATTGCAAAATATTATGATAAAAGCAAAATATTATTTTATATTTATCTTCAAATATTTTGAAGTTAAAAAAAATTCGAATATCTGTTGTTTTTTCTTTATCAGCCAAATTTATCTGTAGCAAATAACTTGTTATAATTAATAAATTTTATAATTCTGGATTAAAGAAGTACATTACATTCGTTACATTCATTACATTACATTCTTAAATTGTTGATATATCTAAATGTTGAAATTAAAGTTTCAAGCGACAAAATTAATATTATATTAGTTTTTGGTTATCGGATAAAATAAAAAACCGGGAAAATTAACAAATTCAATAATAATCTGAAACTATTATCAACCAAGAAAGATTTCAATAGAATTTTCAAAAGCTAAATATAAATTTTTGGAAACAATGTTAATTTTTTTACGATAATAGTTTAATCATTAGCTCAAAAAATTGTATTTTCTTTACTAAAGTTGTTATTTGAAATTTCAAAGTAATAATTTTTAACGAGATTACTGAACTTCAAAAAAAATTATAAATTTTTTTCCTAAAGATACAATAGTAAATAGGAAGGAACTGCAAGAAATATAAATTCATTTTCCCTGAACATTAGGATTCAAAGACCATAATATTAATCTTGTAAGCATTCCACTAAAGAACCTCTTATAAACAAAATAAAAGATTTTAATTTCAAATTTCTAAATTTTAAATTTAGTATCATTAAGTCATTTTAATTGCATCCCAAATAATAAACTTTACCATCATTAAAAGGTTTTTTTTTTTTTTAATCTCTAAATTTATCCTGAGATCCCGGTTTTCCCTGGTCCTTTGTAGTTCTTTAGAAATGCTTTTTAATTTTTTTTATTTTAGGAACAAGTAAATCTACATTTTTTAAATATTCCACTGAGGATTAACTAGAATATCAGGATTTATTAGAGACTATTACAGTTGAATAACGAAAAAAATGGCAACAATTTATTTTTTTTATTTTTGATGCATCCAGGTAATATAAAATTAGGTAGGTGGTATAATTATTATTGTTAAAAAAAACTTTAACTATGAAATTATTATTTTATCAATTATTAATTCATCAGGGAGTTGAGTAAATTCATAAATTATGATTCAATTTGTTAAAGAATATTTTTTAATCTTATGCAAATATAAATAATATTTTTTAAGAATATAAAACTTTGCGGTAAAATAACTGCTGTTGCAATTTTGAACACTTAAATTTTTTCAAAAACATTTTCCAAAAAGTATAGAATTAGAGTTAAAATAATTTTTAAGACATCAATGTGGCAATGATTTCTAATTTTAGTCATAATAATAATAATTAATTCTCGCAGAAGGTCTCGCAGTCTGTGGAGGTAGAGTAAGGGAAGTGCCTGTCCTCATTTTTCAATCTAAATTATTTTGTTTAACGTTTTTCAAATATTTAAGTTTTATATTTATTAATTTTTACATATGAAATATATAATTGGACATAAAAAAGTTGACCATATAATATCCCTGGATTATTTTTTCTAATAATAGTTTAGCTTATTATTGAATTTGTGAATTTTCCTGGTTTTTTATTTTATCCGATAACCAAACATTAATAAAACATTAGTTTTATCGCTTGAAAGTTTCATTTCCACATTTAGATTATTTGACAATTTAAGAATATTGAGTATACTAGCATCTTGTAATAGTAATTAATAAAAAGCAAAATAATTTAAGTTTTATTAGTATTAATCTTTGTATTTAACTTTCAATATAAATATATGAAAAAAATAAGAGTTGATGGGATGGCTAAGATCCAAGAAATTCTCTAAAATCTGATGATATTTCCTGAAATTCTGGAAAATTATTATTATGATTATCATTTATTTATCTTGAGAGCAGTTATAAGCCTTTTTAGGCATTGTAACACACGAAAAACTGATCAAATCCGTTAAATATTTTAAAAGTCCGATGGAATATTTTTAAATAAATTATTCTATATCTTTTAAATTCTGAAAATTCAGATACCTTTATATCCTTCAAAAAATTCCGAATTTATTTACATATTTGGAAATCCTGGCATCTTTATAAAATACCATTAAATCTTTAAAAAAAGTTCTATAATCTTCTAAATCTTATATAAGATTTTCTCCAATCTTCTGAATTTTCAGGAAATTATTTGAAAATCCGTAAAATAAGCTAAAATCCTGGAACTTATTTCAAATAACTTTAAACCTTTCAAAAATTCCTAAAATCTTATGAATCCAATGTAACATTTTTCCAAAGGAAATTATTTGAAAATCCTTCCATTGATTACAAAACAGTTTGAAAAAATTCATAATTACTTCTGATTTAAAAAATCTTTAATTTTGGAATTATTATCTTACCAATTAATAATTAATTGTATCATTTTCCTTATAAATTGTTGAATTTATTGATCAATATGAAATTAGCCAAAAACTTTTCAAGCATACAGTAAGAACTCAAGATTTAGTCAAGAATATTTTCCAAATTGTTTTAGGCCAACTATTGGTGAAAAATGAAATATCATTCTGAATAAAAATCTCTGACTATTACAAGAAGTTCAATTTTGAAAAAAAATCAACCTTTAACTCAAAAAGAATAGTTACATTTTCCGTTAGTAAAATTATTTTTTAACCTAAATCAACAATTTTCAATTAGAGAAATAATACTTTAACTGGAATGCTTGGATTTTAAATAAAAAACATGAGGTTTCCACCAAAAAAATGAATCTTTAATTGAAATATTTGACTTTTCAAACCGACAAAAATTAATTTTTATTTGAAAAAAAGATAAATTTGCAAACAAAACTAAAATAATTATATTGCAATTTAAAAAAATTAACGTCCAACAAAATATTTTCGACATATTTACCTAATATTACAAATATTTCAGGGGTTATAGGACAAATCAGTGCCAAATTTAGGGTGATTTTTGAAAATTTTTTGCGAGAAGGAAAATCAATCGATTTGAATAAGAGTTTATGCATTGCATTTGTTTTCATTTAAAGTACATTTTGTGATTTTTTGCGCTTAAAATATTCTAAAATAAATGATATATTAAAATTTTGCTGGACCATCTTGAAAAAAAGTGTGCGCGCGGTGACCACGATTGGCCGTAAACTGCTAATCTGAAATCAAAACGTAAAATTTATTATGTTAAATAAAGGTTTTACTTGAGCGTTGACGAGGCTTGAATTTATTTTTAAAATTTTTTTACAAAAATGCGACATTATAAAAAAACGCATTTTTTCGCAAAAAAAATCATCATAAATGTGCCAAAAAATTCTAATTTTTGAAAAAAAAAAAAAAAATCGCATGACAGCGCTTAATATATATTCTGTAGAGTATCCGTGCAAATTTCTATAAGGATCGATTTATTCGATTCTTAGCTAGAGTGGTCATCGACTTGCAAAATGAGGTTTCAAGAAAAACGCGTAAGACTGTGCGCTCACAGTGAGCGGTCAGAGGAGCACTCGCTTGATTGAGCACAACTCGGAAACTATTCACGCAATCGTTATAAAAATTTGACACGATATTTTTGAGATAATTTACAAGTAAAATATGGAAAAAAAATCAATTTTTGAAAGCATGGTTGATCCTAAAACCCCTTAAATAAAATAATTACCCTTTGAACCAAGCAGATTAATTTCTGCCAAAACAGCTGAGTTTTCAACTGAAAAAGATTATTTTTCGACTAAAAATTGTATAATTTAATTTTGAGTGCAAAAAATAAATGGTCAGCTTAAGAAGTTAATTTTCGTTGGAAAATGCAACAATGATTTAGAGATAGCTCTACTAAAGTTCTGCAAGTACGGAGAGGGAGGTGCAGGTATCGAAGGGCTCGTCCACTTTGCGGCACAGAGGGTACATCTTTGTCTTTTGACCTGTAAGTCACAATTCGACCTCCGACGCGTATTGCAAGTTTAATACAAGTGTTACTATTTCGGTTCTACATATGTATGTGTACGGTTCTTTTTCTAAATATATATTAATTATTTGAATTCTTGTGTTATCAATTAATTTTAGACTAAAGTGCTTTATCCGAATCCTATGTCCCGACGCGACGCTGGCATAAAGTTACATCTTCCAATAGGTTTTGGGCCCAGTTTCCGAGATACAGTGAATAAAGTTTTAAATAAAACATATACTATAAATTCCGATTTGAAAAATGACTGAGAGCAGTGTCGGCATAGACATAATAAAGTGAGTGCAAAGTGTTGTGAGATGTGAAGCATACAGTGAAGTGTCTGAAGACTCAACATGGCGGATTCCCATGGTAAACTCTACGGAATTTAGAAGCTCAGTAACGACAATTACCAAATATGGAGTTTTAAGGTCGAATTGATTCTCACCTCTAAAGACCTACGGGAAGTCATCAGTGAAGATCCTCCAGCAGAAACAGCATCGGTATCTGTGAAAAGCACTTGGAAGAAAAAGGACGCCAAAGCTAAAGACAAAATCGGACAGTTCGTGGACAATGATCAGCTCACCCACATAAAGAATAGTAAGTCTGCAAGGGAACGTTGGAGCATGTTCAAATATTATCATCAAAAGGCTACCGCTCGCGGTAAGACGTTTTGTTTGATAAGTCTTTATAATAAACAATTACCTAAGAGGGGAGATATGGAAAAGCATATTAATTCAATAGTCGATACGGTTAACAAATTAGCAGCTATTGGTAAGCAATTGGATGAGGATATATTTATTTCTAAAATTTTTAATAGATTACCGGATTCGTATGCTGCTCTTGTCTTAACAAAAGAAGGAAGTGGTAGATCGGACTCATGGTTCATAGACTCAGGCACAAGAGCCACATAACTCACAACAGGGCATTCTTCTCGAATTTTACCCCAGGTAATATGAAAGTTCGAGTAGCCAAGAAGGACATCATTATGAATGTCCTCGGTACAGGGTCTGGCATAGTAAAAGGTTTCGACGACAAAGGCACTCTGGTCAATGTGGAATTAAGAAATGTCCTCTTAAGTTCCGTCCCCGAATGAAAATTTAATTTTAGTTAACAAAATGACAGAGCGCGGGTTCAACGTGAATTTAAGCGGAACATAATGTGAAGTTGAACATAAAGGCAAAATTCTGTTCAGAGGTACACGACACAGCGATATTTATGAATTAAAAAAACAAGAAACAACAAATGCGAGTGCTGCAAAAAGGACAAAGTCACTCGAGAAGCCATTTCCGAAAGAGTCCAGCGGTAGAACAAAATCAATTTTTGATTTAATTCACACGGACGTATGCAGTCCTATAGAGACACACACCATCAAAGAATAGGTATATTCTAACCAAGATAGAGGTTTACAGCCGGTTCTCAACTATTCGTTTAATGAAAAATAAAAGAGAAGCAACACCGCTAATTAAGGAATTAATGGAGTACGCGAAAGCCCAATTCGGAAAGACATATAAAATAATATGCTCGGATCAAGGAAGGGACTATGTCAATAATGAATTAAAGGCATATTTAAGATGTGAAGGGATTCGTATTAAATATGCTGTTTCTTACACACGAGAACAAAACGGTGTTGCAGAAAGAAATAATAGAACCCTAATGCTATGCATGCTCATTGATGCGGGTATGAAGAAAAAACATTGGGGAGAAGCTGTAAGTACAGCTAATTATTTACAAAATTTACTACCTGCAAGATTCCGGCACAAGACGCCATACGAGTTATGGTATTCAAAGAGGCCTGATGTCAAAGATTTGTATATTTTTGGATACACAGCATATGCACATATTCCGAAGGAAATACGAAGGAAACTAGACCAAAAGGCCGAAAAATTAACTTGTGTAGGGTACTTAGAGGAATAGAAGGGGTTTCGACTTCTGAATACAAAGACAGGCGCCATCAAGATTAGTCGAGACGTCATTTTCACTGATTCGGATATGCAGAATACCCAAAGAGAAGAAAAGGCGACAAAGGGAGTGTGGGTCCAAATTCCAAACACCTTAACGTATCCTGCAGAGGAGGCTGAAGAAGAAAAGGAAAATGACACGGTCAATGAAGATGTTCTCAGCAACCGTGAATCAAGTATCGAAAGTGAGGACAGCACGAAAGATATTCAAGAGGACAATCGCAGGCGTTCAGACGGGAGCAACAAAGGGCTCCCGCCTTCTACCTTTATGGCAGGATTAAATTTAGTTCTGTAATCAGAAGAAGAACCCAGATATTTAAGGAGGCTATGCAAAGCACAAACCAAGCAGAGTGGCGATCGGCATCAGAAGAAGAAATGATCGCATTAAGAAGGAACGAAAATTGGACTCTCATCGAACCACCAGAGAAAGCAAAAATTTTAGGATGCAAATGAATTTTTAAATAAAAAAAAAAATAGAGAAGGTATGGTAAGTATAAAGCCAGGTTAGTCGCTTAGTGATTTTCTCAAAAACTTTGGATAGATTATGACGAAGTTTTCGCACCTCTTGCACGACAAACCACCTTTCGAACACTACTGGCCATTGCGGGAAAAGAAAAACTGTTTGTATACCACTACAATGTGGAAACAGCTTTCTTGAATGAGGATTTGAAAGAGACAGTTCTAATAAAGCCGCCAAAGGGATTTAAGGTTCCAGGTAAGGAGTATGTGGTTTGTAAGTTGAACAAATACCTATATGGATTGCAGCAAGCTACTAAGGCCTGGAACGAAAAGCTTCATAAAACACTTATGAAGCATGAGTTTATTCAGGGACAGGCTGATCCCCGTTTATACATCAAGGGCTCAAAAGGCGACAAAATTTACCTCATTAGTTACGTGGATGATTTATTAATAGCAAGCAACAATAAGGATCAAATTTTTCAGCCAGGTACATATTTGGGCCATTATTTAATTCTGATCAATCTTGGAAGATTGCACCATTATCTTAGAATCCAAATCGATCGGGACGAGGATGGGATTTTTAGAATCAGTCAGCCTCAATATACTGATGATGTGCTCAAATCATCCGGCTTGAGTCATGCAAAAATATCAAAAATACCACTAGCACTAGACATCGGATACGTCAAGTCAAGGAAGGATGAGAATCCAATGGAAGATAATAACTCATATCGAAGACTTATAGGAAAACTTCTATATATAGCAGTTAACACAAGCCCAGATATTTTAGCCAGTGTGTCCATTTTGAGTCAACACAACATGGGATCAACGAAAGCAGACTGAAATGAAGCAAAAAGAATTTCTTCATACCTCGAAGGAACAAAATAATTAAAACTTTAACTCGGAGACACCAATGACAGTAGTGATGCCGTCAAGCGATATTTCCCGATCTCGACGCGATCCCGAGTCGATCCCAGCCTCCTGTATCGGGTGTGGATCGTGTCGGTTTTA
>JAAAKG020049229.1:0-18481 GCA_010014905.2 Druon quercuslanigerum
TAACGGGTTATTTAAAAAAGCAAAACAAGAATTCCAAATCCTTTTGAAATTGTGTAACCGCCCCCCCCCCCCCCCCCCTACATCGCCTTTTACAATTCTCTTTAATTATTATTATATTATACTAAATGTAGCAGGAGTTGATATATCCTTGGATTTCTATTTCCAAAAATTAAAAAATATGAACAATTAAAAAATCCATGAATAAATAAATTTTTAAATATTAGCAGATTTTCACATTTTTGAAACAATAGTCAATAATTTCGAATTAAAAGCGCTTGAAATTTAAAAAAGAAAATAAAGATTTTAGCTTGTATAATTTCCCAGTAAAATGGTTTTAAATTTTAAATTTAATTTAATCTAATTTATAATTTTAAATACAGTTCATTTAATCTATACAATTTTAAACCATTTTACTTGAAATTATTATTATTTACTATTATTATTATTACCTACTGTTTAAAAATTTGAACATTTGCTAATATTTAAAAATTTAATTAATCATGGATTTTTAAATTTGAAAAATTTAAATGGCTTAGAAAGTGGTTGAACTGTGAACCGATAAAGAAGAATTATCAACCTGAAAAAGATCACACTAAAATTTTGAAAATTGGACAATTCTATATGAAAGTAATAAAAATGGGAAAAGTCCTGATTAAAGCGTTCCTCCTCCTGACGAAATTTCGTTTTTGAGGTTTTGACATTTTTACACAAAAATTGAGTATTTTAATGTTCCCAAGTGCTATTTTAAAAATTTAAAGAATGCAAATTAAATTAATGAATCTAATAAAGAAACTAAAAGAATCTCGAAGTTGAATGACTTCAAATTAAAATTTGGAAAAGAGGACAAAATGGAAAAAATTTAATTTATAAACCTTTAAAATTGAGTTATTTAAAAACAAAATTCAAAATAAATTAATTTTAAATACAAAACATTAAAAACGAACAAATTTATACTACCATACATTAAAAATTAAACGAATGCGAACCTATATAAAACTTAAAAAAATGTGAATGACCGCAGTAAATTTAAATCCATACAGTAAATTTCAATCGTTTAAAAATAAACGTAATTAAAATTTTATTGTTTATTATTGAAAATTCATCATTCAACAACATAATTTGGAATATTCTTATTTATTCTTCAAATATTTTATTCAAATTTTTTCAATTTTAAAATAATTTGATTTTTAATAACTAGTTCTAAAATCTTTTTTTTTTTTGGGTTTGAATTAGTCAAATTATTTTCTTAATTGGAAATCCTTTTTAGGGAAAATGGGGCTAATATCAATTCTTTCAATTTGCTTTTCTATGATTGCGAAGAATTTAAAATTTAAATATAAATTAAATTTTAATTTAAATTTAAAAATTTTTTAAACCAAAAAACTAAAGATTTTAGAATCTTTAATTCTAAAATTATTATATTTGTTGATTTTTAATGAAAAACATGTTAATTTAACGAAAAGGGTGAATTTTGAACAAAAGCATTGATTTTTTCCATCGGGTAAAATTTTTCAGCCTACAAAAAACACAAATTGTAACACCAAAATAATAATAATAATTTATTAAATTTTGAAGCAAAAAATATGAATTTGGAACAAAATAGTAAAATTTTTAAACGAAAGGATAAATATTTACCTAAGTCCTTCAACCTATAACCAGATACTTGAATTTTCAACCAAAAAAATATATTGTGGCCCAAAAATACAATAGTAGCCTTTTCAAATAAAGGAATCAACTTTTAATAAAACATAGTTACATTTTCCTATTGGATTCTGGTAACGCAGTTCGCATTCAAGCAAAAAAATAAGAAAACGCGGAAAAATGCCTTTAAAAATGAGAAAAGTGGGGAATACCGGAAAGAGTGTGAAGTCTGTATATAGATGCTTTACTTGTTAAATAAAATCACGAAAAATTTCATTTTTTCAATCATTAAAAAAAATTTTATTCACATTTATACTTTCCATGTGTGCGATGTTAGATTAGTCACAAAACTTGCTGTGATGTCAAAAAGTCACCAAATTTTGTTCTCTCCGCTGTGTTTTTTTTTTAAACGCCAAAATTTCAAATTATCTGCTATTTACATACCAGTTGCCTTGGCTGCTGCCGGCGGCAGGGTTGACTTCCCGCGGCAGGGTACGCACTACTTGCCGCGGCAGTCGAGGCAGTGCTCCTTAATTTCTTTTATTTTTTATATTTGTATTTTTTTGTACAAACTTGGGAAACGCTATTCATAGATATGATTCTGGGTATTTGGACCAACCAAGCTGAAAGAATGTTTGGTTAGTTAATCGATTTGTCAGCCCACGAGTACAAATTCAACTTCTTTTAATCTAATCTAATGCGAACAGCATCCGGAACATGCAAAACACGCGAAAGGCTTTGGCAATTGTGCATAATAATAAATAATATAGGCCAGTTGCCTAAACTGCTTCCGGCGGCAGGGGTGCCTTCCCGCGGCAGGGTACGCAATACTTGCCGCGGGAGTTAAGACACTCCTTAGTTTTTTGCATTTTTTATATTTGTATTTTTATGTATAATTTTGGGAAACGCTACGCACAGATATAATTCCGGATACTTGGACCAACCAAGCTGAAAGAATGTTTGGTTAGTTAATCGATTTGTCAGCCCACGAGTACAAATTCAACTTCTTTTAATCTAATCTAATGCGAACAGCATCCGGAACATGCAAAACACGCGAAAGGCTTTGGCAATTGTGCATAATAATAAATAATATAGGCCAGTTGCCTAAACTGCTTCCGGCGGCAGGGGTGCCTTCCCGCGGCAGGGTACGCAATACTTGCCGCGGGAGTTAAGACACTCCTTAGTTTTTTGCATTTTTTATATTTGTATTTTTATGTATAATTTTGGGAAACGCTACGCATAGATATAATTCCGGATACTTGGACCAACCAAGTTGAAAGAATGCTTGGTTGGTTCATCGATTTGTCAGCCTACGAGTACAAATTCAACTTCCTTTAATCTAATCTAATGCGAACAGCATCCTGAACATGCAAAACACGAGGAAGGCTTTGGCAATTGCGCAGGTAGTCGGAGGAACGCGCGTGGACCAACGAGCCACGGTAGAGCGGATGAACAGAAGAGTGAGTGAGAGAGTGAGAGGGGGTGGGAGGATAGAATGAGCAGAAAGACAGAGAGAAAAAGAAGAAGTGAAAAGGGACGAGAAGAAGGCTAAAGGCCCCGGGCGAGGTCACCCACCGCCCCCGCCACCTTGCCCCAACCCCCACCCCCTGATTACCCACCGCCGGGGGCGGGACACTCTGTAATGAGCATCCAAGAGGTGCTCAACTTTGACGTGTGAAATTTACAGCTCATCGAGCGCCATGCGGTAAATTCTAGCCGTGATCGAAATTCTTCAAATCTTGTTACTCTTGTTTTAAAAACATAATTCATTTTTGAATTTAGAATTTAGATCCTGATACTTATCAGTAATTATCTACAGCTAATTGAAATGTTTGTTTAAGATTTATATTTCGAGCTGTTCGTTTTAGTGATTTTTGACTAACCCCTTCCTCTTATAACAATTTGTGAAATTTCAAACTATTTATTATTCATTTATTATTTTAGAATGAGAATACTTTTAAATAAATTCTTTAGATTTTTTTTTGTTTATAAACTTTGCTATAATTTAAATATTAACTGAGATGGCTGATAAGTTCAGAGATTAACCATCGTTGCCAATTTGAGAAAGGGGGGGGGGGCGTTTTCTAATGATAAATTTGAAGAATTTCTTTAAGAATTCTTTTTTTCCTGTATTCAAAAAACTTCCCCTTTTTCTCATTTTTTCGCTTAGATCTAAACTGAACGAGTAAAACCCATTAAGAAAATTCCACTATTCGTAGTTGAATGTTACTTTTCTTTGGTTAAAAAGTATACAATTATATTTTGGCTTTAGAATTCATATTTCTTGGCTAAATATTCTCTTATTTGGTTAAAAATTGTATTTTTTTTCTAAAAATGCATTTATTTTTAGGTGAAAATTAACTTTCTTAAATGAACATTTAAACATTCAATTTTGGTTTGAAAATTTATCTTTTTTAGATAACTTACTTGACTTGAATTTTGTAGATAATTATTTTTTATAGAAAATTCTTCTTTTTGGTAAAAAAATAACTTTTTTGTTGAAAACGTAAATATATGGTTCAATGTTGACGTGTTTTTTTTAAATAATTTTTTTGTTTAAATATTGGTCATTTCTTATCAAAATTTCTCTCTTTGATTGAAAATGTATCTACTTTGCAGAACATTCTTTTCTTTTTGGTTGCGAATTAATTTTCTTCACTGAAAATGTAACTTTGTCACTATTCCATTTTTGGTAAAAAATTGATATTTTAAATTTAAAACTGATCTTTTGTAGCTTAAAGTTTTACTATTATGCAAAAAAATAAGTTTGGTCGTAAAATTTCAATTATTATTTTCCGGTTGAAAACTCCACGATTATGCACGAAATTCTTCCTTATAAGTTGAATTCAACTGGTAAAAAATGTTGTTGTTTGAAATTATTTTATTAAATTGAAAATTTAACGATTCCATTTTTTGTTAGCAATTCAACTTTATTAGTTGAAAGTTCAACTATTTTATCTACAATTAATTTTTTTATTCGCAATAAAGTTGTTTGTTGATAATTCTTCTTTATCGTTTCAAAATCCAACTACTTTCTAAACTATTCAAATTTTTTCTGTTAATTTCTTTGAAATTTCGTTGAAAATTACTATACTATTGGGCAGAAAATTAACATTATTTATCGAAAATTCTTCTAGTTGGTTGAGGATTCAATGACTTTTTTAAAAATTTGTCTTTTTTATTCAATTCGTGTTTTTTTTTTGTTGAAAAAAATATACTTTTCAGTTAAAAATTCAACCTTTTTGTTGGAAATTCGTGCTTTTAAATTAAAAATCCATTTTTCTTGGATGAACTTTATTTTACTTGAAAATTTAACTGGGCAATGTAAAAATTCGTTTTTTTTCAAAAATTGAACAATTTTTTTGAAAATTATTCTTATTTAGTTAAAAATTTAAGTACATAGATAAAAATTAATTTATTTGGTTAATATATCGTCTTTTTCGATAAAAAAATTAATCTTGTCGGTAAAAGATTCAACTTTTTGGATGAAATACCAACTATTTGGTTGAATCTTAAACTGAAAATTCTTTCTTTTTAGAATTAATTTTCTTCCCTGAAAATCTATAACTATTCCAATTTTGGTTAAAAGTGAATATTTTAAATGAAAAATTTATCTATTCTGCTTTAAATCTGAACTATTTTGTAGACAATTAATTTTTTTGATTGAAGATTCTAGATTCAACTATTAACTTTTTTTATTGAAAAATAATATTTTCAGGTAGAAGACTCTTTCTGTAGAAAAATGTTATTTTCGGCTTAAAAATTCAATAATTTGTTAGAAAATTCATGTATTTCGTGGAAAAATTTTCTCTTTTAGTTCAATTCAACTGGTGAAAAATTCTATTCTTTCTTTTTGTTTTAAATCAATGAAATTAGTTTTTTAAACTGAAAATTAATCTTTTTGGTTGAAGGTTCAGCTATTTGGTAAAAATATTTATTTATTCCGTTAAAACTTTAATTCCTATTTTAAAAATTGAATCTTTTAGTTGCAAATTCGTCCTATATTGGGTGGAATATTCATCTCTTTTGGACCCTCTTCGAGACTAAGAAGAGATTGGTAAAATTTTCCATTTTTGAGTAAGAGGTGAGAATGAATAAATTGGAATATATGGGGATTGATAGGGTTTCAAAGATTGCATATCTAAATTGCAAATCAGCTTAATTTTTAAGCCCCTAAAGATGCATATCCGTAGCGGCAATAGTTGTAAATTTTGCATTCCACTGAGATTGCAAACACGCCTACTTCCTGGCAACAGTGCATGGAGTAATAACGAAGTTCATCGTAATAAACATTAAAGAATGATTTTGTGGAAATATTCCTTGCGTGATGAAGCCAAAGCAAAGTGCACTTCTTTTGGGTGGAAACGCCGATACAGACAAATGGCGAACATGCTGGCCGATCTATCACAGGTTCAAGAAGAGGATGTTTACGTCTTTCCCCTGGTCCCCGAGGGATGCGAGATTAATTTCATATTCGTGATTCGAGGAGGGATTCTAATTAAAGTCATGTACCGTCCGTCAAATAAAATAATTAATCATAAATATTAATCCTCAAAATCCTCGAAACTGTCGAATTCTGAGCATCACTGTTTATTTGAAATAAATAATTATTGTTTTATTAAATTTCTTTTTAATCAATATAGATCTGTTCTTGAAATTCTTCTGAAGATATATTCTGAAAATTTCATTGAAAAAAAAATTATTCTTTAAAGTTACTAATAATCAAAGTTTAATCCATTTTATCATATGTAATTATGAATCCATTTTTTCTTGTGAATAAATAATAAATCTTCATTTAAGCCTTGCAGAGTATTTTTAAGAATACTTAAGCTTGTTTGAAAAAAAAGTTTCTTTCAGATTATAAGAGGGAAAATATTTCAGTAGTTTATATTTAATACTTTTTATGTTATTTAATAGATTTTTAAAAATTTTTCTGCATATTTTATGTTGTTTATTTATGCATAGTACAGGTTAAAAAATTGATTTTAATAGAACTATTTTTTTTTTGCTTAACAATGGTCAATAATCATATTCCTCAAGTAAAAAAAATGCTAAAACCATGTGTAATTCATTTTTTTTCAAAAAACGTATTCATCACGTTTTGTTCGTTTGAAATCTTTTTCTTTTTTGTAAGGTGTTTAATATTATGTAGTAAAAATTATATATTATATATTTTAAAAATTGTCTTTGGGAATTAGTATTTTTTAACTGAAAGTTCAAAAATTAATTCTTTTTAAGATTCATCATATTAGTGTATCATATCAGAAAAATCATCTTTGGTTGGTAATGCAACTATGTTTGGATCATGTTCAATATTTTTGTTTGAAAATTCGATCACTTGGTTGAAAATTTATCTTTGTTGGTCAAAAATTCCAAAATTTCATTTAAAATTTAACTGTTTTGTTAAAAATTCATCTCTGGTTCTTGAAAATTCAACCATTCATTTGCAACTCTATTTTTCAATATAAATATTTCCTTTTATGCTTGAAAATTTATATTTTTGGTAAAGAAGTTCTTGGTTAAAAAGTGAACTGTTTTTTAAAAAATTGGTCTTTTTGGCTGGAAGATTGGATTATTTAATTCAAAATTCACCTTTGTAGGTTGAAAATTCAACAATTTGATTAAAAGTTAGTTGGTTGATAATTATTATCTTGGTCGTTAAAAATATATCGATTTAGTTAAAAATGCAATTAGGTGGATAAAAGTCAATTATTTTTCTCAAATCTCAATTTTTTTTTTTTTTTTAAATAACTCCTTTCTTGAAAATTATTATTTTTTTTTGTTCAGAAAATGATTCATTTTAGCTTAAACAAATATCTTTATTAGTAGAAAAGTTCTTGGCTGAAAATTCGTCATTATGGTTAAAAATTCAGTCTTCTAAAAAGTCGTCTTCTTAACTTGAAGATTCAACCATTTTATTGAAAATCCAACTCTTTTTGATTACGGTTTAATATTTTTTGCTGATAAATTCTAATAGTTGGTTGGAAAATCAGCTTTTTAGATTAAAAATTAAACTATTTTGTTAAAAATTCGTACCTTTTGTTTGAAATGTCAACCTTCTGGTTGTGAATATTACTCTTTAGTTGATAATTAATATTTTGGTAATTATCTTAATATTTTTATTGCTGGAAATTTATCTAATTGGTTGAAAATGTAACTAAGTGATTAAAAATTTAACTAAGTGATTAAAAATTTAACTATTTTATTGAAAATTCAATCATGATTATTTTAAATTAAACTGCTGGATTAAACAGTCGTCTTTTTGGATACAAAATTTGTACTTTTGGAATGAAAATTCATATTTTATGGTATAAAAGTTCTTCGTTAATAATTTATCTTTCTTAGTTGAAAATGCAACTATCTTCTAAAAAAATTGTTCTTTTCCGCTTGAAGATTCAACTACTTGGATAAAAACGCAACTGTGTGTGGCTGAAGTTTAATAATTTTTATAATAAATTTCACCACTTAAAAGCATTTTAGGCTATGCAGTCTTTTAAAATATCATTTTGTTGTTCTAATTAACAATATGTTCTTTAAAATTTTTTTTAAAATTGCTTTTTAACACAAATATCATGCGTGTCTTAGTTTAGACGTTCACCGAATCAAACACAACAAAAACTTTTCACTTAAAATGGGAGGAGTTGGGTATTCGTATTTGTGACGCCACTAAGAAGGGTTCAAGCTTTCTATGATGATCTGTGCCGAATAAGGGAAGGGATGAAAAAACTGTTCAAAATAACGTGACGCAGTTTTTGAATAGCCTCTGTCTGCTCTGTGCTAATTGGTTATGTTTTGTATTGGCTATACTTCAACAGGTGTCTTTTAACTGTCTTCTAAGAGTGCTTAAACTGTTTCTCGACTGTCTTTTGATTGTCTTCTTTCTACATCTTCTGTAAGTACCATGCTACCACTCGCTCCCAGTTTTTGGACCATCAAGATGCAGCTCTGATGTTTTAGATAACCTCTTGTGAGTTTTAAAAATGATAATTTCCTGATATAGGCGTCGCTTCCGGCGACTTGGACAAGTTAGCCATTAAGTTCAGTCGAGAAAGACCAGTGAATATTTGGCAGGGAATAATGATGGTTAAAGGAGGAATTTCCGTGCAGGAAATGGCTTCAGCAGGTGGCGAAGATGGTACGGCGGATGAAGAATAAGGCGAACGTCTTGGACGGTGGTAGACCGTTAGCGATGGTCGCTTTTTTGCTACACTCATTATCTATGCAGACGCGAGTCGTGAGAGAAAAGGAGAGGGTTTGGGGTCAGAATTCACGAGGAACTGGGAGTTTCAGAACGCGCCGTTGAATAATTGGGATCCGACAAGCAAGGGTTTCGGCATGCGGGAGTTAAAGGTTCTCAAACATCGGAGTACTAAAACTGCCCTCATAAAGCGCCCTAAAAATATTTCACAAATTTCGTGGGAAAATTAAGAGTCTTGGTAAACAAGTGGTCCTACGAGATTGAATAAAACGAACCAGAGCTACATCATAGTGTTCCGAAAACTGTGTGGTACCATGATGCCATACGCTTACAACAGTTGGTCACAGCTCATCATACAAAGCTTTAACTCCCAGGTCAACATTTTCCATCTAGGAGAAGCAAAATGAATGGGGTTTTAAAGATTCAAGAGTTCGTCACACGAGTTAGCGCCTTTTCATTTTGTCTCCACGAGTTAGCACCTTTTCATTTTTCTTTTACGAGATAGAACCTTTTTATTAATCACGGACCATAAAGAACCGATAACTGTTTTTAATTCGCTTTAAAGAAGTCTCGAGCGCAATAACGATGACGATTTGCAAGGATTTTCCATCTGCGACAAGCTTTTCTTGGAACGAACCATAAATTCTTTTCTTCATGCTCGATCTCGATGCACCGCTACGCGGACGTTTCTAACCCGTTACCAACTTCTTTCGTTTTCCGAGAATTCGCGAGCGAGATACGTTCGATACCTGCGAATGAAAAACGTTAACGCCAGTTGTCACCGGACAGGTGCTTTCCCAGTGTTTTCTTCAAGGCTCCTCAGCAGGAAATGATCCAGTCATTTCGATTTCTTCATTATAGTTTATAGGAAATTCTAATCTACAATTCCAATCTAAAATGCAATGTCAAGTGCAATCTAGAATTTAAATGATGAATCCTGTTTTCTACTATTTTAACTAAGCTATGTCTAAGATATAATGACCCTTTTATTGTTACGAGATTAAGGCTTGATCGGCTAATATTATCAGTAATGAAGAAAATCTTTAAAAGTAAACAAAAGCAAAATAATTATCAACTGCGATTGGAGATATAAACCGATTGATTATTATCTTCTTTAAATTTGCTGGTCACAACATAAGGAAAATAGATGAACATGTCAAATGAGGGTTCTATTTATCCAGTCCCAGGTGAAAATGAGATGGCTTAATCTGTCTTATCTCAAAGATCTCTAGATTCTCTTCACTATGTTGTAGCCAGTCTTGTAGCCAGATCCCTAATCTCTAATCCTAATGTCAGAAATGTGTCGCTACCTGGTAGGAAACCGTGTCAGGTTTGTACCTTCCTCCCTTGGTTTTTATTAACTCAGGGTGTCCTGGTGAACGTGGTCGATGCTACAATTCAGCAGAGAGACCATTAAGAGCCTGTCCCTTCTGTCCAAAAGGGAAAGCCCACAGTTGAACCTCTGCAAAAAATTCTAAGGTTCCACTCTTCTTCTTCAAGAATCGAGAATCCGGAATGTAATCTCTTGTCTCTCCTTCAGAACCCTACGCAAATTCGAGGGTCCTGAGTTTTCTTGGATCCTTACTAAACTTTAAGTCTAAGGTCTGAACCAAAGGACAGGTATACGAAACCGGGAGCTATCTTCTCAATTTGGATGATCCATTAAGTCATTAGGATTAGGTCTCTCGACTTGGCATTCTACACTCTAAACTCTGAAGTCTAAAGCTATATTTTATTATTCCTGATATTCCACTGAGGCGGTCTAATAGAATTCACTTCGAGTTTTATAGTCCTGACGTTGTTCGCTCGCTGGACCGTGCATGTACTTAACGACCCTCGAAGCAACAATGAAAACAATTCTCGTTAGCTTCCAGGCTCATCGGAATTTTATTGACGTAATTTTATATTGTCTGCCTGTCCAATAGAATCGCAAATCAACAAAGCGCCACTCTAATTATCCCGCGATCTATAAAAAACTGCATAAAAATGAACGAAACATAAATCTGGTGGAAGAAAGTTTGCATACTGAAACAGGAGCTTTGACCGAACCGAAAGAGGCGCCGAATTCGAAGTCATGAATGAACTATGCGAGATCTGTGGATCCGGCTGAGCTCTATTATTTAGCATAGCCACTTTTTTGAATACCCTGCAAGTCGGCGGCACTGTCTTTGTACCTCGAATCTCGACCGATGATGACGATGCAGACCGAGGATGGTATCTGAGACAACCTTGTTTCATCGAGAGTTGCCGCTACTAATGGACGCCACTTCGCCCAATCGGACGCTTCATTATTGTAATTTGACTTCTATTAGTCGGACCGAGTGCTCGATCTCGAAACGGTCCAAGTGGATCATCATGGTTCATAATCATGTGTGACTCGAGGACACTCCTTCCTGATTCACCGGTTCTTAATATCCGTTCCCATAAAGCCAGTTTCCCACCATGCTTTTTAGTGATCAATTATCCATCTCCAATAGATAGTTGTTACTTTTTCCCTCATTCTTTCCTTCTTGGTTGAAATCTATTAAGGATTATTTCTGTTTCGACTATGAACTCTATTCTTATGATACCTATCAGTTCTATTTAATGTTTCATTCTCTCTCCTAAGATCTGGATTTATTTTCATTCTGGATTATAGCAGCAATGATGATATAAAGAGTGACACAGTAGTTTGGGAAAAGAATTAAAACTTTAAAAATGTAGATAATGTTTAGTACGTTTCCTGATGATTCGTTTTAACAAATGTTGTGAATGTTGAAAAAGTTGGTCTTGAAACGGTGTATAAGTTTAACAATCACTTTTGCGTTTCACGCTTCACACTATTTTCATTATTTTCTTCTTCTCACCTTTTTCAATTGATATCTCTTTTAGTCTTCATCTGTTTCCATAAAACTTCCACTTTTTCTAATTTCTTAGCCTAATTGCAAGCTGAATTAATAGATCCTGATGAAAAGTTCCAATTATTTTTGGTTGAAAGTTAATTTTTTATTGTTGAAAAGTGCTATTATTTTTTTGGTTTGAAATTGATTTCAGTTAGTTAAAAATGCTACTATTTCGATCAAAATTTAATTATTTGGATGAAAATGAAACTATTTGGTTAAAAGTCATCTTTCCAGTCGAAAATTCAACTATTTGCTTTTAAGTTGTTATACATTGTAAAAATTAATTTTTTGGGTAAAAAATTTACATTTTCTAGAAAACAATTTAAATATTTGACTTCAAAATCATGTTTTTTTTTTCAAAGTTAAACTATTTAGAAGAAAATTCTTTTTTTTTCGAAAAAAATTAGGATTATATTGATTCAGAAATCACAGTTTTGGTTAAAAATTCAACTGTTTTATTGAATGTTATACTCGTTTGTTAAAAACTCATTTTTTTCTTTTATAATTTTAGTTCTAAATTAAACTAATTATTTTAAGATTGAACTTTTTGGTTGGAAATGAACTTTATTGCCTAAAAATTATATTTTCGTGTTAAAAATCCAACTAATTTAATGATAATTTATCTTTTTGGCTTCAGAAATCAACAATTTTGTTGAAAATTTGTCTTCTTTGGTAAAATATTAATTATTTTTATAAATTTTTTAAAATTGAAAATTCAAGTCTTTTAGTATAAGATTCAACTATTTGGCTAAAAGTTAAAATAATTATTTGAAACTTTATTTATGTGGTTAAAAATGAACTTTTTTGTTAAAAAATTATGTTTTTGGTTGACAATTTAACTATTTGTTTGTAAATTAAACAACTAATTTTAAAATTTAACTGTTTAAAAGAAAATAAACTTTTTTGTTGAAAAATCATACTTTTGTATTAATATTTTAATTTTCAACTATACGTGATCTAAAATTTAGCAAGTTTATGAGAAATTCATTTTTTGGTTAAATATTCATCATTTTGGTTAAAATTTGGAGTATTTGGTTGCAAAATAACTTTTTTGTTGAAAATTTTATTGTTTTGAGAAAAATTCGTCTTTTTAGCTTAAAAATTCAACAATTTGGTAGGAAATTGCACTATTTGATTAAAAATTGAACTAATTATTTGAAAATTGAAGTTTTTGAGTAGGAAATTAACTTTTTTGCCTAAAAATTATATTTTCAGGTCAAAAATCCAACTAATTTGAAGATAATTTATCTTGTTGGCTTCAAAAATCCACAAATTTTTTGAAAATTCGTCTTTTTTGGTAGAATATTTAATATTTTTAATATTTTTTTTTATTGAAAATTCAACTATTTTAGTATAAGATTTTTTTTAGTATAAGATATTTGGTTAAAAGTTAAACTAATCATTAGAAACTTTATTTATGTGGTAAAAAATGAACTTTTTTGTTAAAAAATCATATTTTCGGGTTGAAAATTTAACTACTTTATAGATCATTCATCTTTTTAGCATCATAATTCAACAATTTCGTTGAAAATTCGTCTTTTTGATAGAACACTAATCTCCTTGCTTGAAAAATTATATTTTCGTTTAAAATTTCATTCTCTTTGGTTGAAAATTCAACTACATGGTTGAAAGCTTGAAACACTGTTAAAAAGTTATTTTCATTAAGATTCACCTCTTTGCCGATTAAGAGATGTGTAGGCTCGGGGTTAAATTTTAAATCAAACCAGAGTTCCCGCTTTGCAACATCTTTAGCAATCACCCCAGGTGAAGAGCTTCACCGTCGACATTCGCTAAGCAAAGCTCTCCACGAGGGCTCATTACTAATAAATACAATAATTGCCTTCTTTTCAATCAGAAACGATTAAACACCTTCTATTTGTTGAAATGGAACCTGTGGAGGTAATCCACCGAGCAATGACACTTAAAAGCTCTAAAGTCTAGCCTTGCCGGTTCACGGTAAATCTTGTGCATGGGATTGGCGGGTGGCCTCCAGAGTCCAGCAGAGTTCAGCTTGATCTCTTCGCTTCTGGACCAGGTGCGCGCGCGCTCTTATGCGCGAGAAAGTGAGGTTAGGGCTCGTGTACACGAAGGTCGTTACGAGCTCTCAATGCCCACATTCGAACCCTACCTCTTGCGCATTGAACGCGTGTTTTGCGCGGTTATTGCGCCTTTATTGCACCAGGGATGACGGCTATTTACGACTTGCTGGAAGCGCCATCAAAAACCTGGTCGTGCGGTGGCAGCACCGACTCTTACGTGGGAACTGAGAACCTCCGAAGGGCCACTCTCTTTCTTCCTCTTTCTCCCTTTATCTTTTCATCTCTCTCCTCTCTCTCACTCCTCTGATTTTTATCTCCCTTTCTCTTTAATATCTCCTTCTCTCTCTGCTTCCACTTCGCTTTGCCCTGCCTCTTGACTCTTCCACTTTTTGCGCGTCCGTCACACCCGATGCTTATTAAATCCTTTGCAAAAAGCACCACCGAGCGTAGCTGCGAATGGACCTTAACGTCCTTAACTGATTCCTCCTCACCCACTCCATGATCTGCAATGCTCTTTCTCAATGTCGACTTTTTTGCATCCTTCTTACTTGCTTCTTGCTTCTTTTTACCACCAAAATTCGAAGACCCTTGCAGTCTAAAAAATTATGGAAATAGAAATTGTAACTATGTGTAAAAGTGGTTTGTTAGGACCCTTACAAGTTACACTAGATCTTGGAATTAGGTAAGGTTTCGGGCATGGCTTGCAGTGGCCTTCACCCTAAATCTAGACCATCTAATCAGAAAAAAAGTTGTATTGAAACAAAACCATCGCTCTCTTCTCTGATTTGTTTTAAACAATGTGAATATAAGTTTTATACATTTACACAAACAGAATTATTTGGCTCATTAGGTGAAATTGGTCGCTTAAGGAAAGTTTTTACTGCAAAAGGATTCCTGGTGAGACAAATGGAAATCTTCTCAACCTTAAAGTTGAGAGGAAATTCCATTGACGCCAAAAAACATGCTGTTTCTCATTTTGGGAACAAAGTAAATCCCATATGATTAAATCCAAGTTCCAGTGAATAATTAGTTTTCTGTGCTCTGTTATCAAAAAATATGTTAAAATCTACAGGAATAAGGAAAGAATTTCAGGGTGTCTTCTCATCTGAAAGACGTGGAATTTTTGTTGAATTTTTATAAACCTGAAAAACCCTGGAAATATTAGGATTTTTTTATGTCATGGAATTTTTCCAAGAGCGTGCCTAATTTTTTTTACTATAACATCAACTTAAATAACAATGTTTTTTCATTTAAAAATAGCTTAATACTTCATTAAATTATTTTCATAAAAATTCGGTTTTTTCTTCAAATGAATTACTTTGACTGAAAATTTAATTATTCTACTTTCGGTGGATTATTGATATTTTTTAGTTAACAATTCAAGTATTCGGTTGAAAATTAACATATTTTGTTAAACATTTATTCTTTTCAGTAGAAAATTAATCTTCGTGAAAGAAAATTCGTGAAAGAAAATATATCGTTTTGTTTGAAAATTTAACAGTGTATGCGAAAAATTTTTCTGTCTTGACAGCAAAAATTTACCTCAATGAAATTTCGCTTTTTTTGTTGAATTTAAGTGTTTTTGACTAAAAATACTGGATATAAACACTGCATCATGTTATTTCATAATTCAGGTCTTTGGTCTATCATAATTTTTTTAACCTGTAAATTTAACTTTTTAATTTTGATTTCAAAATTAATTTCTTTGTGTAGAAAATTTATTCATGTCTTCTATTAAAAAATGCACCCATTTTAGTTAAAGATTGATATTTTCAGTTTAAAATTCAACTGTTACATTCGAAGATTCATAATTTTACTAAAAAACTCAGCTTTTTGGATAAAAAATTAAACTACTTGATTAAAAGTTTTACTTAAAAAATTAATTTATTCATTAAAATAATGTTTAATTAAAAATCTATCTCTTTATGTGAAAACTTAATTATTTCATTTTTCTGGGTGAAAATGACCCTTTTCAATTCTTAATTGAAAGCTTATTTTTCTGAAAATCATTTTTCTTCTTAAATTGAAAATTCAATTATTTGGTAAAAAAATGCTATGCTTTATCGTAATGTCATATTTTTTAGTAGAAAATTAATCTTCTTGATTAAAAATAATTCCTTTGACTAAAAATATTCCATTTTTCATTCAAAATTTTTTTGTACTTGAAATTTCATCACTTGGTTGAACATTTAAAAACTCAACAAATAATCGTTTTCCTTCTTTGAAAATTTATTTATTTTAACTGAGAATTAAAATATTCCTTTTAGTCAAAAATTTATCGTTTACAGTTTAAATTTCAATCCTTTGATTAAAAATGAATTTATCTTGTTTAAAATACAATATCTTCACTTTAAGTGTCAACAATTAGAACGTTTTGAATTTATTATAAAATAGTGGCTACTCACAAATTTTACTTAAAAGAATATATTTTCCTATTAAGTGCGCGAGGAAAGAATACAACTTTATTATTATATAAATTCCTGAATTCAGGAACAAAATTAAAAAATTACCTATTCTTTAATATAAGTTCCTTTCTCAAATGTAAAACAGTTATTTAATTTAAATATAATTAATAATCCAAAAAAATAAAATATAATAATAATTATTATAAATTTTGTATTTTTTTTCATGGCTTTATTTTTTTTATTTCAGACCTTTGATTATACCTTCAACGTAACTAAATAAAGTAAGAAGACTCCAGTTGGAGAACTTTTTTTTAAGATTTAAGAAAACACTGAATTTTTTCAGATCCATTTATAAATTTTCTACTTTTATACAGTTTTATTTTTTAATTTTACAATTCGGACTATCTTCACCATAAACAAATAAAATATTAAAACTCCCCTCCGCGGATTTTTTTCAGAATTCGTGTAAACACTGCATTTTTTCAGAACTATTTATAAATTTTTTACTTTTTGTACACAGTTGTACTTTTCGATTCCACAACCTTCATTACCTTTACAATAAATAAATAAAATATTAATACTCTGCATGGCGTATTTTTATTTTTTTTTGTGGAACTTAGTTCACAATAATACAATTGTTCAAGATAATAAATCTTACGAGAAGCTGCCGAGCATTAAGAAGTGGTAAAAAGTGAAATTATGCATCGAAGATGGACTGTCGAGAGGAAGAAATAAAGCGTCGATGATTCGAGTGGGAGGCAAGAAACTTGGTATTACCATATAGCAGCGTGACTCCCAAGCCCGCACGCCTCATCTGAATAAATATCGTATTATAATTAAAGGAATCGTTCAACCCATAAATCAATGGGTTCGGTTTATATATCAGGGCTCTCTATAATGTGTACCGTGCGATGGCCCGTCGGGTCCCGCGTCCGCCGTGGGGGGTCCTTCCTATGCTAATGGCTCCCGCTCACGTGAGAGAGAAGGAACCACAGTTTCGTCCAGCCCTGACCTGCCGCGACTAAGCAGTATTGCCTCCTCCTCCTCCTCCTCCTCTGATCTCGCCGACCGCGAGTGCTTATCAATTTGTTACGAATACTGTTTGTTAAATCAAATCAAAGAGAGTGGGCCGCTCCCTCCCAGGGGAGGGAGGCTCTCGATAAATAATCCTGCTTAATATGTGCCTAAACCCCCCACCGCTGCCACCCGCGATTCGTCCGAAGCGAGAGTACACACGTTTCTATACGTGCTTCTCATTGAACCATCGATCAGCACGGGTGGTAGTCTCGCGTGGCCTTTTCTGTCCGCGCTTGTAGTCGATGCTACGAAGAAAGCAGTCTGATCAAATTTATATGAATCACCCATTTAGATTAATGTTCTTAATCATTTAATCGAGAAGAGCGGATGAATTCCAGTTTCATTTTAATTAGACGCTTTTCTTCAATTGCGGAATTTAATTGCAGGGAGCGTCCACATATTACGTGATACTCTGAAAGGATGAAGGGTGGAGATAGGGGGGCTCTAAGGTCACAAAGAATCAAATAAGTGGGAGGGGGGTCACAAAAATTTTGTAAGTTGTGTATTAAACCAAATACAGTAAAACTCGGAGACTATGTCGGTTTTAGGGATGGCGATCTTGGGCGAACAAACCCGAGAGAGTGCCGCTTCGGATGAAAACCCTTTTTATTTGTTCAGACCTGAGTGACCATCTTACACTCCCCGCAGCTCCTTTTACTTCTACCTCCTACTTAATTCTCGAAAGGGATGTACCTGGCGGCGTTATATCCGAGTTTTACTGCAGCTAAATTTTCAAGCCAGAAAAACGAATTTTTTAAGAAGACATGTAAAATTTTGACCGAGAAGTTTATCAAGGTCCAAGAGAGATTTTCAACAAAACAGTTAATTTTTCGACTTAAGAAGATGATTTTAACAAAATAGTTGATGTTTTAACTAAATAAATTTAACGCCCGATATAAGAACCTCTGATTTACGGTATTTCTACAACTGCTTATCTGTTTACGTTTGGATTCTCCGGATTTAGGACCAAGGTCACTGCAAGCCATGTCCGAAACCGATCTTTTATCGGGAGTTGAGTGTAATTGAAGCTTCAACAAAATGTTTGAATTTTTCACGGAATAGCTGAATTTTTAACATATAAAGGCTAATTTTCAACTAAATAATCGATTTTTAACTAAACTAAATAAATTTTCAACCAGAAATGTAATAGTAAAATTTTTAGTAGTGGAAAGCTTCTAATGTGTCCCCTAAGGGTTTACATTTTTCATTCACCCTCTTCCTATTCCTTAACACACCTCC
>JAAAKG020049240.1:0-18481 GCA_010014905.2 Druon quercuslanigerum
TTGTGAAATCTTCTAAATCCTTGAAATCTTTTTAAATCTATTTAAACATTTGAAATCTTCTAAGTCTTTGTGAAATCTTCTAGATGCTTGAAATCTTTTTAAATCTATTTAAATATTTGAAATCTTCTAAGTCTTTGTGAAATCTTCTAGATCCTTGAAATCTTTTTAAATCGATTTAAACATTTAAAATCTTCCTGCAATCTTTGTAAAATTTGTTGAAACCATTTTAAATCTTTCAAATATTTTTAAATCTTTGAAATCTTCTAAATCCTTGAAATCTTTTCATCGTTTTGAAATGATTGTAAATTTTTGAAATCTTTTTAAATCTATTCAAGTATTTAAAATCTTCCTGCAATCTTTGTAAAATTTTTTTTAAACTTTTCAAATCTTTCAAATATTTTTAAATCTTCGAAGTCTTTATAAAATCTTCTACATCCTTGAAATCTTTTAATCATTTTAAAATGATTTTAAATCTTTTCTAATCTATTCAAACATTTGAAATCTTCCTGCAATCTTTGTAAAAAAATGTTGAAACCTTTTCAAACTTTTCAAATATTTTTAAATCTTCGAAGTCTTTGTGAAATCTTCTAAATCTTCGAAATCTTTTCAAATCTATGTAAACATTGGAAATCTTCCTGCAATCTTTGTAAAAATTTTTGAAACCTTTTCAAATCTTTTCAAATACTTTTAAATCTTCGAAGTCTGTGAAATTTTCTAAATCCTTGAAATCTTTTCATCGTTTTGAAATGATTTTAAATTTTTACAAAAAAAAAAACGTTTGGAACCTATACGATTGAAAAAACCATTTGACACGAGATGCCTGGACTAAAATCGATTTGCTCTTCTTGATAGAACTCAACTGCGTAAAAACTAGTGGAAACTTAAAGTTTCAAACAGAATCAAGAATTTAGTGTTTATTAATGAATTGGAGAGTGACGTCAAAACTGTGACGTAATAAACTATAAAGTTTACAGACTCTACATAAATCTATGAACATTAATTCAATGAACTTGGCACCCACTTGTTATCTAGCGATCAATTAAAATTAATTAAGTTGTTTGAAATGGCTACTTAAACATGTGACGTAAAGCACAAGTTCATTAGCGTTTTCACTCGACAGTGAGAATGAAAGTCAGTCATCCTTGTTTGTTCAACTTTCAAAACATTCGTTATTTTTTAAACTCGTTTTTTAATATCTTAATTTAAATGAACATCCCAGGGTACAAGAAACTTTGTAAACATTCGGAACAGATTTTATAGATGGGACGTACAGAACTCCAGATAAGTTATGACTCAGAAAAAATAATTTGAATTGCTAAACATGCTTCTGAATAAAGAGGAGTGTAAGAGATTTTTATTATTTTCGAGAAATCAGGTTGGTATTAATTTTTCAGTTGAAAAGTTTCCAGTTGCAATTTTCTGGATAGAAAAAATTTTCCGTTAAGAGGGTGTTTCAGCAATTTATAGGGAAAAAATTCAAAGTCTTTTCCGATTGCATTTTCTTTTTGGCAAACCATTTTTGTTCTATTGCATTTCATGAAATACTTACGTCTCTTTTAACTATTTTAAGAATATTAAAAGGGATACTTTAAAGCTTCATTTAGAATTTGAAAATTATCTTAAATTATCACTTGAAATCTGATGTACAATGCCTTCTTGAAATCTTTAAAAAAATTTGGAAACCTTTTTAAAATCTTTGAAGTATTTTAAACTTTCCTAAAATATTTGGAATCTTTCTGAAATATGTACAAGACCTTTTTAAAATCTTTTAATCTTTTGTAAATCTTTTTAAATATTTCAAATATTCCTGATATGTTTGTGAAGTCTTCTGAAAGCATTTTAAAACTTTCAAATATTTTTAAATCTTCGAAGTCTGTGAAATTTTCTAAATCCTTGAAATCTTTTCATCGTTGTTAAATGATTTTAAATCTTTTAAATCTTTTCAAATCTTTATAAATATCTGAAAACTTTCTGAAGTCTTTGTGAAGTTTTTCTGAAATTGTTTTAAATCTTTCAAATACTTTAAATTCTTCAAAAATTTTCTGGAATAATTTTGAAATCGTTTGAAATCTCTGGAATTTTAAAAATCGAATTGATAACGCTTTTGTGAAATTTTTTGAAATCTATTTAAACATTTGAAATCTTTGAAATCTTTTCGATCTTCCTGCAATCATTGTAAAAAAATTTGAAACCTTTTCAAATCTTTCAAATATTTTTAAATCTTTCAAATCTTCTAAATCCTTGAAATCTTTTTATCGTTTTGAAATTATTTTAATTTTTTGAAATCTTTTCAAATCTATTTAAACACTTGAAATCTTTCTGCAATATTTGTAAAAAAATTTGAAACCTTTTCAAATCTTTCAAATATTTTTAAATCTTCGAAGTCTTTGTGAAATCTTCTATATCCTTGAAATCTTTTCATCGTTGTGAAATGATTTTAATTTTTTAAATCTTTTCAAATCTATTTAAACATTCAAAATCTTCCTGCAAGCTTTGTAAAAAATTTTGAAAACGTTTCAAATCTTGCAAATATTTTTAAATCTTCGAAGTGTTTGTAAAATCTTCTAAATCCTTGAAATCTTTCTATCGTTGTGAACTGATTTTCATTTTTTGAAATCTTTTCAAATTTATTTAAACACTTGAAATCTTTCTGCAATATTTGTAAAAAAATTTGAAACCTTTTCAAATCTTTCAAATATTTTTATCTTCGAAGTCTTTGTGAAATCTTCTATATCCTTGAAATCTTTTCATCGTTGTGAAATGATTTTAATTTTTGAAATCTTTTCAAATCTATTTAAACATTCAAAATCTTCCTGCAAGCTTTGTAAAAAATTTTGAAACCGTTTCAAATCTTTCAAATATTTTTAAATCTTCGAAGTGTTTGTAAAATCTTCTAAATCCTTGAAATCTTTCTATCGTTGTGAACTGATTTTAATTTTTTGAAATCTTTTCAAACCTATTTAAACATTTGAAATCTTTCTGCAATATTTGTAAAAAAATTTGAAACCTTTTCAAATCTTTCAAATATTTTTAAATCTTTCAAATCTTCTAAATCCTTGAAATCTTTTTATCGTTTTGAAGTGATTTTAAATCTTTAAAATCTTTTTAATCTTCCTGCAATCTTTGTAAAAAATTTTGAATTCTTTTCAAATCTTTGAAATATTTTTAAATCTTCGAACTCCTTGTTAAATCTTCTAAATCCTTGAAATCTTTCATCGGTTTGAAATGATTTTAAGTCTTTGAAATCTTTTCAAATCTATTTAAACATTTAAAATATTCCTGCAATCTTTGTAAATTAAATTGAAATCGTTTCAAATCTTTCAAATATCTTTAAATTTTCGAAGTCTTTATGAAATCTTCTAAATCCTTGAAATCTTTTAAATCATTTGAATCTTTGTGAAATCTTTTTAATTTTTCTGATAGCTTTTGAAACCTTTCTGCAATATTTGTGAAGTTTTTCAAACTGTTCTTAAATCTTTCAAATATTTTTAAATCTTCGAAATCTTTCTGAAATCTTTCAAAATCTTTGAAATCTGATGTACAACGCCTTTGTGAAATATTTTCAAAGATTTGAAATCTTTTGAAATCTTTGTAAATATCTGAAAACTTTCTGCAATTTTTTTAAGCTTTTTGAAATTGTTTTAAATCTTTCAAATATTTTAAATTCTTTTGAAACCTTTCTGAAATAATTGTGAAATCGTTTGAAATCTCTGAAATCTTAAAAATCGAATGAATAAAGCGTTTGTGAAATCTTTTGAAATCTTCAAAATCTTTTTAAGTATTTGAAATATTTGTAATATCTTTTTCGAGTCTTCTGAAACCATTTTAAAACTTTCAAATATTTTTAAATCTTCGAAGTCTTTGTGAAATTTTCTAAATCTTTGAAATCTTTTCAAATTTATTTAAACTTTTAAAATCTTCCTGCAATCTTTTTCAAAAATTTTGAAACCGTTTCAAATCTCTCAAATATTTTTAAATCTTTTAAAACTTTGTGAAATCCTTTAAATCTTTGTGAAATCTTTTGAATTTTTCTGATATCTTTTTAAATCATGTTAATCATTTGAAAACCTTTCTGAAATGTTTGTAAAGGTTTTAAACTCTTCTTGAATCTTTCAAATTTTTTTAAATTCTTTGAAATCTTTCAGAAATCGTTTGAAGTCTGTTGCATAGTAAAGTTCTTAAATCTTTTAACCTTTGTGACATTTTTCGAATTTTTGAAGTCTTTTGAAATCTTTAAAATAATTTAAAATATTTAAAATATTTCTAAAATCTTTGTGAATTATTTTAAAGTATCCGAAAATATTTCAAATCCTTTGAAATATTTTGGAATATCTTCAAACTTTTTGAAGCTTTTGAAAATTCCTTGGAATTTTTCAAAATACTCTACAATATTTTTAAAAAATTCATTAAAAACCTTTCAACCTACTGAAATCTGTTAAAAATTTTAGATACGTTCTAAAATATCCTAAAATATTTTTTTAAAAAATCATAATAATCAGAAATACGTATAACCCAGAATTCAATAGTGATTTGAAAAAACATAAAACCAGTGGTTTAATTTATGTTAAAGTTTATTAGATGACTATCAATTTCCAGAAAAAAATCATTAGCGAATAGCTACCCGTTTCCGAAAAAACAATTTTTTTCAACAAAATTGTTATGGATTAAAATATCTATCAAAATCTCATGTGCAATTTGGCAAATAGAAAATTTTTGGCCCATGTTTTCAATACAAACTTCTCGATTTTCGCTTAACCTTGCCTCGATTCTCGATTTTGTCTCGAATTTCTATTTTCGTCCCAAATCTCGATTATCGTCCTAAATCTCGATTGTGTCTCGAACCTCAATTTTCGTCCCAAATCTCGATTGTGTCTCGAATCTCGATTTTCGTCCCAAATCTCGATTGTGTCTCGAACCTCGATTTTCATCCCAAATCTCGATTGTGTCTCGAATCTTAATTTTCTTCCAAAATCTCGATTTTGTCTTGAACTCTCGGTTTTGGTCCAGAATCTCGATTTTGTCTCGAATCTCGATTTTGTCTCGAATCTTGATTTTCGTTCCCAATTCTCAATTTTGTCTGGAATCTCGATTGGGGTCCCAATTCTTGACTTCGTCTCGAATCTCGTTTTCGTCCCAAATCTCGACTGTGTCTCGAATCTCGATTTTTGTCCCAAATCTCGAATTTGTCTCGAATTTCGATTGGCGTCCCAAATCTCGATTTTGTCGCGAATTTCGATTTTCGTCCTAAATTTTGATTTTCGTCCTAAATCTTGATTTTCGTCCAGAATCTCGACTTTCGTTCCAAATCTCGATTTTTGTCTTGTCTCGTTAAAAAATTACACTGGATTTAAACTAGACCGAAACTATAAGGGTTTCTGATCGAGGCTGCAAACCCCTAAAAAGTGAGGAAAACGTGATTTGAGGAAAAAAGTGACGTAAGTGAAAGTTGCAGGCCGGCAAAGAGAGGAAACAGTATAAATAAATTAATATTCTAAGATAAATCCTGTACTTTATTGGATGCATTAATGTGTGCTACTGTACACATTGATCAAACCAAAGGCGAGATGCAACGTGAGATAGTTCAAGCAGGAAGTGAATCGTCAACCGGAAAAGAGCCCTAAAGTAGCCTCGTCTGCAAATGTCGAGCACCAAGTTAAACTATAACTATATAAATGCAGTTGATGACAGGGCAAATAATTGACTAGTTAGACTACCGACATCAGATTTTGATTGCTTGGAATTCAATTTTTTGTCGAGCAGTTTCATTTTGTTAATGATTATTCTTTAATTCAACTGCGACATCCAATTTCTCGAACCTGGAGGTCTTTTTTGAACCTATTTTTTTTTGATTTAATTCAGCAAGACTTCGGCTTATGAGGGGACTTTTGCTTCATCTTTAGATAGAGATTTCAATTTTAGTGAATGCTCTTTTGCTTTGAAAAATTCCCATTTTATTGCTAATCTAGTTGGACACTCCCACCGCTGCCACCTTTCAACTATTTCAGGGAAACATCCGCTCTGAATGCGCTCTTTGTCCACTATGGCGTCTATAAATTAAGTTCAAGTTACACTTTTAATGCTTTGTTTCAAGGACACTTGATAAGGTGATAAATAAGAAAGCCTCGTGTTACACATATAGGTACTATGTGAATGACTTCGTGACCGGAAGTGTTTGTTTATTATGAGAAATATGAGAAGACAAGCCTGACGAGCCGTATTACGAGCATTGCGATTACATCGTAGGCGTTTTACGCACGGCTACATTCATTCTTACTTGGCAGGAAAATGCGTTTCAAATTCTTTCAAAGTTGCGATTAGGCGAATTTGAATTGCAAAGCAATGATTAATGGTTTTTCATTTTTATTTATTTCATGAGATGGATGTGAGGCATTGGGAATTAATTTTAAACGCGGCAGAATTTTTAAAGATCAATTTTTTTACCAAAAATTGAATGGTTAAGTTTTCAGTTAAAAAATGAATTTAAAAAAGTCCAAACTGAACAATTACTCTGAATTAAATAGATTTCTCGGGATTTGAAATGAATTTTTCTTAACTATTTTTTCAAAAAATAAGATTGTAAAGTTATAATCAAACAGATTAAATTTTCGAACAAATTTTTTACTTTTGAACAAAATAATTATATTTCCAATCTGCGAGAATTTATTCTCAACCAAATAGTTGCATTTACAATCTTTTCAAATCTATTTAAACATTTTAAATCTTTCTGCAATCTTTGTCATTATTTTTGAAACCTTTTCAAATCTTTCAAATATTTTTAAATCTTCGAAGTTCTTGTTAAATCTTCTAAATCCTTGAAATCTTTTATCGGTTTGAAATGACTTTAAACCTTTGAAATCTTTTCAAATCTGTTTAAACATTTGAAATCTTCCTACAATCTTTGTAAAAAAATTGAAATCGTTTCAAATCTTTCAAATATCTTTAAATTTTCGAAGTATTTGTAAAATCTTCTAAATCCTTGAAATCTTTTTAAATCCATTTAAACATTTTAAATCTTTCTGCAATCTTTGTAAAATTTTTTGAAACCATTTTAAATCTTTCAAATATTTTTAAATCTTTGAAATCTTCTAAATCCTTGAAATCTTTTCATCGTTTTGAAATGATTTTAAATCTTTTCAAATCTATTCAAACATTTGAAATGTTCCTGCAATCTTTGTAAAAAATGTTGAAACCTTTTCAAATTTTTCAAATATTTTTAAATCTTCGAAGTCTTTGTGAAATCTTCTAAATCCTTGAAATCTTTCAATCCTTTGAATCTTTGTGGAATCTTTTAAATTCTTCTGATAGCTTTTTAAATCATGTTAATCATTAAGTTAACTTTTCACTTTGAAAAATTAATTTAAAAAAGTCCAAACTAAACAATTACTCTGAATTAAATAGATTTCTCGGGCTTTGATGTGAATTTTTGTTGACTGTTGTTTCAAAAAATAAGATTGTAAAGTTATAACCAAACAGATTCAATTTTCGAACAAATTTTTTACTTTTGAACAGAATAATTATATTTCCAATCTGAGAGAATTTATTCTCAACCAAGTAGTGGCATTTAAAATTAAAAAAGATAAATTTTCATCTCAAAAAGGAATAGTTGGATTTTCCGCTAGAAGAATAAACTTTTACAAATAAAAAAAGAATTTTCAACAAATTGGTTCAATTTTCAATCAAAGAGATACATTTTTAACTAAAGTGATAAATCTTCGAAAAAATACAATAAACTTTTAACAAAGTGAATCAACTTTCAAACAAGTACTTAAATTGTCAACTAAGAAGATTAAGTTTTTAATAATACGGATGAATATTAAAAAAAGACGAATTTTGAATAAATTTCAAGAGCTTTCAATCAAAAAAATATATAATTTTACCTAAAAATGAAAAAACGAGATTTTCGATTTCGATATTTTTTTTAATCAAATAAATTTAATCAAATAAAATATTTAATTTTCAACCAAAACATTACTTTTCTACTAAAAAGACGAATTTTCAACAAAATAAATTAATTTTTAACCCAACAGTTCAATTTTCAAACAAAAAATTCATTTTTAAGCAAGATTAATCTTGCACCCAAAAACACAAATTTTTAATAAAATACGTGAATTTTTAACCAAATAAGATCAATTTTTAACTAAGAAAGGAAAAGTTGAATTTTTAGTTCAAAAAATTTATTTTAAAAAAATCAACAAAATATTTCAATTTTGCATAAAAAAATGAATGAGTGGACTAAAGAAGTGAAGAGTTAACAAAATAGTTTAAATTTCTACAAAGTAGTTTAATTGTCAAGAAAAAAAGATCAATTTTCAAGAAAAAATGGAAAGTTAAATTTTTAGTTAAAAAAATTGGTTTTCACCAACAAAAAACAAATTTGCAACAAATTAGTTCAACCCCCTCCCTCCAAAATAATCTTAAACTAATTAAATTAATTTTTAACAAAAAAGTGTAACTTTCAACCAAGTCGTTAAATTGTCAACCAAGAAGATTATTTTTCTGCTAAAAAATACGAATTTTAACTAAATTTATGAATCTTCAACCAAAAAATATAAAGTTTCAACCAAAAATGGTAAGGTTCAATTTTTAGTTCCAAAAATTAGTTTTGAACATCAAAAAACTATTTTTTAACAAACTAATCTTAAACTAATTAAATGAATTTTTAACAAATAAGTTTAACTTTCAAAGAAGTATTTAAATTATTGACAACCATAAAGATTAATATTCTAACAAAAAAGACGAATTAGCAACAAAATTCATGAATCTTCAACCAAAAAAGATAAATTTGTAACCGAAAATAAAATGTAAAAATTTTAGTATACAAAATTATTTTTTAATAACAAAAGAAAGAGTTTTCAACAAAATTAATGAATCTTCTACCAAAAAAGATAAATTTTTAACCGAAAAGGAAAATTTTAGAATTTTAAGTGTAGAAAATTAGCTTTTAACAACAACAAAAAACACATTCTCAAGAAATTCCCCCCCCCCCCCCCCTTCCATTAATCTTAAACTGATTAAATTAATTTTTAACGAATAAGTTTAACTTTCAAACAAGTAGTTAAAATATTGTCAACCATGAAGATTAATAATCTAACAAAAAATATGAATTTTCAACAAAAGAAATAAATCTTCAACCAAAAAATAAATAATTTTGTAACCGCAAATGAAAATTAAAAATTTTTAGCATATAAAATGAGTTTTTAATAACGAAAAAAACGAATCTACAACCAAAAACTCAAACTTAAATTAATCTTAAACTAATTAAATAAATTTTTTTAAATTAGCTTATTTTTAAAAAAAAAGTAGTTAAATTGTCAACCAAGAAGATTAATATTCTACCAAAAAATACGAATTTTCAACAAAATTCATAAATCTTCAACCAAAAAAAATAAATTTGTAACCGAAATCAATTTGTATTTTTAGTTAAAAATATTAGTTACGAGTTTTACAGAAAATTCATGACTCTTAAATTATTATTGTCAACCATGAAGATTAATATTCATACAAAAAAGACGAATTTTCAACATTATTAATAAATCTTCAACCAAAAAAAATAAATTCGTAATCAAATAAAAAAAAATTTAATTTTAGTAAAGAAAATTATTTATCTTTAACCAAAAAAGATAAATTTGTAACCAAAAATCAAAATTTTAAATGTTAAGTGGAGAAAATTAACTTTTAACCAGAAAAAACACATTCTCAAGAAATTAGTTTAATCCCCCCCCCCCCCTCCAATTAATCTTAAACTAATTAAATGATTTTTTAACGAATAAGTTTAAACTTCAAGCAAATAGTTAAATTATTGTCAACCATGAATTTTCAACAAAACTAATAAATATTCCAACAAAAAAAGATAAATTTGTAAGCGAAAATGGAAATTTAAAAATTTTAGCATACCAAATTAGTTTTTAAAAACAAAAAAAAACGAATTTTCAACAAAATTTATGAATCTTCAACCAAAAACTCAAACCCAAATTATTCTTAAACTAATTAAATGAATTGTTATTAATTACCTTAATTTTCAAAAAATGTAGTTAAATCGTCAACCAAGAAGAATAAGAATCTACCAAAAAAATACGAATTTTCAAGAAAATTCATAAATCTTAAACCAAAAAAAAAAAAATAATAAATTCGTAGCCAAAATCAATTTTGTAATTTTTTAGTTATTACAAAAAAATTAGTTACGAGTTTTCATGAAAATTCATGACTCTTCAACCAAAAAATATACCTTTTTAAAAATAAGCAAACAATTTTCAACAACAATACCCCCAACCCCCTCTTAAATGAACCTTAAACTAATTAAATGAATTTTTCACGAAATATTTTAACTCTGAATCAACAAAATTCATGAATCTTAAACCAAAAAATATAAATTTTTACCAAAAATTAAAAAGCTCAATTTTTAGTTCCAACAATTAGTTTTGAGCAACAAAAAAATTAACTTTAAGTAATATAATTTATTTAAGAAAAATATTTTAACCTTGAACCAAGTAGTTGAATACTCAACCAACAAGATTTTCTTAAAAAAAAAAAAAATTTTACACAAAAAAAAACATTAGGTTGCAACCAGAGAGTTAAATTTTCAAATAAAAAAAAAATGTTCAACAAAATATAGTTGAATTTCTTTGTCGGGTAGAAAAAGGAAAATAGAATAATTGTGGAAAGAGTGTAAAGTCCGCCCACGAGAAGGGTAGAAATTCAATTAAAGTAAAAGTCTAAGCCTTCTAGAATTATAAGTCGCATGCCAAATGGCTATCTTTTGCACTTAAAATAATGGCAATTTACTTCCTTACTTTAACCTATATTTCACTTCAATTTATCTTACAATTTGGTTCAATTATTATTATCTTTATTGGGGAAAATTTATTAAAAATCTAGTAAATCTACCAGCCTACCAGGGTTAACCTAACTTTTTTTTCAAGGACACTTTCCCAATTCCCTTCAAACTATTCACTCAATCTTCAATATTAAACAAGAATTATATATTTAAAAAAAACGAAACTGACACCAAAATTAATAATATCAGTGACCAAAATTATTGAGCTTGCGATAAATTGAAGACAGATTCCACTTATTCACAAACACAACATCGACCGAGATTTAGGGTTATGGTATCCTTTGCAGTGCGCATGCGTCGCGTCGACAAAAGGATTGATTACCGTTTGGCGCACTTTTTTAAAATGATTTAACGTGCAAGTCAATTATTTATAACAAATTATAATTGTACAATCATCAAAAGTAGTTTTTTGATCTCAAAATAGATTTACAGAGTGAAAGATATAGGAATTATTTCATTTTACTCCTTGAAAATAAACGATTGATTTTAAAATTAAAGAAAGAAATTTCTTTTTTATCACAAACATTAATATAAAATTATTTTTATTACTTTTGTACTCTTTAGAATTATTATTTTTTGTAAACAAGTTGATTTGCACATTGAATCATTTCGAAATAAATATAAACTTATACTTGAAGGGTATTGTTTACAAAATTTTTTAATTGTTTTAAAATTCGATATAGGTAAAAAACTATTAGCGCCATTCGATTTATCAATTTAAAAATTAATTTTTTCCAAAAATGATCTATTAGTTTTATTCTGTTAGTTTTAGAATGATCTTATAAGAAAACAAATTTTTTTTACTTTTTAAAAATGACTAAAATTGTTTTGTTTGAAGATTTATCTTTTCTAGTTAAAACTTCTTTCATTTTGTTGAAAAGTCCTCTTGTTGATCACAATTAATCGTATTGGTTGAAAATTAATTTTTGTGGTTTAAAATTGAACTTTTTTTGAACTGCTTTTGATTTAAAAATTTTTTATTGGTTAATTTTTAATTCAAAACTGAACTTCCAACTTTTATTAAAAATGGATCGTTTTTAATTTTAAATTAAAATATTTTTTCGTTAAAATAGCTCCCATTACATTTTTCGTTTATTTATCAAGAAATCAGGTCGAACCCCATAACCACAACTTAAAGTAATTATTTTAGTTGAAAATATTCCTGCAATTAAAATTGAGCTATTATTTCATTTTCTGTTTAAATTATATATTTGTGATTTGAAAATTCAACTATTTTGTTCTCTATTTTATTTGAAAATTAGTGTATTTAGTTTAAGACTAATATTTTTTGGTAAGAAATTAAATTTACTTAGAAATCCACTTTTTACTTCAAGAATCATCATTTTAGTTAAAGCTCTTCTTTCTTATTAAAAATCAATTAATGTATTTGAAATTGTGTTTTTTTTATAAACATTTATTTTTTATAAATCGAAATCAAACTGTTCCAACTTTTTAAGAAAATTGATTGTTTTTAATTAAAGATTCAACTATTTTGTGGGCAATTACTCTTAATTAATTGAAAATTAATGTGTTTATTCAAACGGTCGTCTTTTTTGGTAAAAAATTAATCTTCTTGTTTGGAGATTCATCTTTTTCTTTGAAAATTCAAATAAATAGTTGTAATATTAGCTCCTCTATTTAAATAACATTTTTTTTCTTGAAGATCCATCATTCTAGTTAAAACTCTTCTCTTTAGATATTTTTTCGAAAAGTTCTTTTTTTTAGATAAAGATTTATAATTACTTTTTACTTTTTTCCTGGAATGTTTTTTTACTACTTACATGTTGGTAAAAAATTTATATTTTTCGTCAAAAATTCAACTAATTGGTTGAAACTCAAATTCTTCAGTCAGAAATCCATTTTTTATTTGAAGAATCACCATTTTAGTTAAAACTCTTCTTTTTTGTTAAAAATTAATTAATATATTCGATAATGTGTTTTTTGATAAACATGAATTTTTTATAAATCCAAATCAAACTGTTCCAACTTTTTAAGAAATTTGATCTTTTTGGTTGAAGATTCAACTATTTTGTGGACAATTACTCTTATTTAATCGAAAATTAATGTATTTAATTGCTCCTCTATTAAAATAACATTTTTTCTTGAAGGTCCGACATTCTAGTTAAAACTCTTCTCTTTAAATATTTTTTCGAAAAATTCTTTTTTTTGTGGTTAAATATTTATAATTACTCTTTACTTTCTCCTGGAATGTTTTTTTATTACTTAAATGTTGGCAAAAAATTTATGTTTTTTGTCAAAAATTCAACTAATTGGTCAAAACTTAAATTCCTCAGTTAAAAATTTGTTAAAAATTCAGAATCAAACTGTTCCACCTTTTTAAGAAAATTGATCTTTTTTCGTTGAAGATTCAACTATTTAATAATTTAATAATTAGTTGTAATTTTAGCTCACCTATTAAAATAACATTTTTTTCTTGAAGATTCATCATTCTAGTTAAAACTCTTCTCTTTAAATAGTTTTTAGAAAAAGTCTTTTTTTGTGGTTTTCATTTTTTCCTGGAATGTTTTTTTATTACTTATGTGTAAAATAAATAGTAAAATAAATCTGACCATTTCATTTAGTAGAAAGTGACAAAATTACTAATTTAGCAGTCAGACACAATGTTGCTAATTGTATTAATAAAATTTCTACTAATTCGGATTTAGAGAGAATCTAAAATTAAACTGCTTTCAAACTTTTTAAATTTGTGAAGGATGTGCAAAGTGCATTATAATTAAAGCAATTGTCTTTTTAATTGAGAATTGAGAAGCCAATTAAGCACTTTATTATTCCAGGAATAAAAGAGGTCTCGTTACTTACGCTGATTTGAAAGAAACTTAATATTGGTTCAAAAAACTTAAAAAACAAATTATAATTTTTACAAATAGTTGAATTTTTAAACAACCAAAATTTTTTACAAAAAACTGATTTTTTTAACAATGTTTCAAGTTTTAACTTACACAACTGAATTTGCGACCAAATGGTCAGATTTTTATAGAAAAGAGATTTAACCAAAAAGTAGAATTTCCAAGGGAAAAAGACGAATTTTTTATGCAACAGGTGCATTTTTAACAAAATATTTATTTCGACCAATAATGAATTAGTAAACAAAAATTTGAATAACAAAATGTGGCATTTCCACGAAAAAACTTGACTTTTTAACAAAATAGTTCAATTTTCAACAAAATAATTATATTTTCAACAAAAAAGATTATTTTTTAATCAATTAGTGTAATTTTGCAATTTTCAAGCATGGTTAAACTATTTTTTTAATAAATAGTTTAATTTTCAACCATTAATTTAATTTTTAAACAATTAGTAGAATTTTTAACATAAAAAGATAAATTTCTAAGTTCTTTTGAAATTTTTTTTAATATCAACTGTTACATATTTTCTTGAGAATTCATATTTTTTTAGTTGAAAATTAAAATATTTTATTTTTTTATTTATTTATTTATAATTTTTTCGAAAATTCGTTTTTTTAAAATTGAAATTCAATTTTTTACGAAGAATTTAAGCTTTTCCATTTTTGCTTAAAATTACTCTTTTTATTGAAAATTCGACATTTTGAATTTAAAATTAATTTATTTTCTAAGCAATTCTTTTAAATATCAACTGTTACATATTTTCTTGAGGATTTATATTTTTAAGTTAAAAATTTAACTATTTTATTATATTTTATTTTTTTCGAAAATATATTTTCTTTGGTTGACATTAAAATTTTTTCCTAAGAATTTAAGCTTTTCTATTTTTGCTTCAAATTTATCTTTGTATTAAAAATTAAACTATTTGTTTAAAAAGTATATTTTTTTTTTGACAATTCGCCTTTTTAATTTAAAATTCATTTAATTTCCAAGAAATTTTTTTTAATATTAACTGTTACATATTTTCTTGAGAATTCATATTTTTAAGTTAAAAATTAAAATATTTTATTTTATTCTTTTTTCGATAAATCGTTTTTTTTACTTGAAATTAAATTTTTTTATTAAGAATTTAAGCTTTTCCACTTTTGCATCAAAATTAATCTTTTTATTGAAAATTTGCCCTCTTGAAATTAAAATTCATTCATTTGCCAAGAATTTTTTGAAAATATCAACTGTTACATATTTTGTTGAGAATTTGTATTTTCAAGTTGAAAATTAAACTATTTTATTTTATTTTATTATTTTGTCGAAATTTTTTTTTTTTATTTGAAATTAAATTTGTTTACTAAGAATTCAAACTTTTCCATTTTTGCTTCAAAATTAATCTTTTTTGTTGAAAATTAATCGTCCTGGTTGAAAATTCGCCTTCTTTAATTTGAAGTTTATTTTTTTTAGGAATTTTTTTATTGAAATAACAAATGTTACATTTTTTGTTAATAATTCAGATGTTTAGTGCAAAAATTGAACTATTTACTTAATGATTTTACTATTTTATTGACAATTTAATTATTTTCTAAAAAAATTTAACTATCTTGTTAAACAAATTAAATTTTTTAAAATTTGTTTTTTTTTTGTTTAAATATTAAAAGTTATTAGTCGATAATTAAACTTATTATTGACAATTCCAATTTTTTGTTTAAAAATTTCACAAGTTGTTAAAAACTGTTGTTTACGTAGAATCTTCAAATTCTTTTTTGCATATGTAATCATTTTATTAAAAAGCCGTTTTTTTGCCGAAAATAAAATATTTTTTAGAACCTTCTTTCATGTGGAAAAACGTTCTATATTTTCATTGAAAATTCATCTTCTTTTTAATTTAAATGTAACCAAAAAAATCAAGTATTTGGTTAATAATGTAACTGTTATTGTTTAAGATTTAATTTTTTTATTTAATCAACTTTGTATGTTGAAAATTCAGCAATTTAATTGAAAATTAATTTTTTTTAAACATTTAATTACTTTGTTTAAAACTCTACTATTTTGTAAAAAAAACTCGTCGTTTTTGGTTAAAAAAACCAATAAATAAAAAATCAGGAAATTTTGAAAATGAATTTTTGCAGCAACCCCGTGAAGTTTTGAAAAACTCATCGTTTTTTTTTTTTTTGAAAAAGTCATTAAATAAAAAATATCAGTTTAGAAATTATTTTATTCTGTTTACGAAATAAAAGGGCGGGGAAATCAGGAAATTTTGAAAATGAATTTTTTCAGCAACCCTGTGAAGTTTTGACAAACTCATCGTTTTTGGTTGAAAAAATCATTTATAAAAAATTATTTTATTCTGTTTACGAAATAAAAGAGCGGGAAAATCAGAAAATTTTGAAAATGAATGTTTGCAGCAACTCTGTGAAAATTTGAAAAACTCATCGTTTTTAGTTGAAAAAATCGTTAAATAAAAAATTATTTTATTGTGTTTACGAAATAAAAGGGCGGGAAAATCAGAAAATTTCGAAAATGAATTTTTGCAACAAGCCTGTGAAATTTTGAAACACTCATCGTTCTTAGTTGAAAAAATAATTAAATAAAAAATATTAGTTAAAAATTTTTTTATTCTGTTTAAGAAATAAAAGGGCGGGAAAATCAGGAAATTTTGAAAATGAATTTTCACAGAAACCCTGTGAAAAATAAATTCTTTTTTTCTTTCTTGGTTTGTGATTAGAGAACACGAGTGATGCATTTATTATTCATAAATATGACGTTAATTACACTTGCTCAGCTGAGCCAATTTATCTCATAAGCGTGTTATAAACGCAACGCTAATTGCTGCTCATATCTAATTTATCTTTGAATAAGAAAATTAAATTAAATTTTTATGTCGCTTTATTCTCTCCTGAATAATTACGAAAACTTGTTATGGAAAATATGCTCAAATCTGTCTAAATAAATTTAAAAAATTAGAGACCTATGCACTGATCGAATTTTCCAGTTGATAAAATTTTTCTTGTTCGATGGTCAGAAAATCAAAATTGAAAAAAAATTTTAAAAAGAGGTATAGGGGACACCTTTTTATAGTGGATAGAGCAATCTAGAGTTTACTCATTAATTGAAAATACTGATTTATAAATAATAATTTTTTTTAATTTAGTAAATAGTCAAGACACTATTGTTGCTAATAAATAAATATTTTAGATTATTTTTTTTCTTAATTTCCGATCATAATTAATTTTAGTGAATGAAATAAAATGAAACAAAAATTTTAAATCGTTAAATGAGATTTAAGAATTCAGCTTCTCTGGATTTCACAAGCACAAATTTTCCAGACGTTCTGTCTCCGATTAGTCATCTTGTCACGTCTTTTGCACGAGCGTATCTGGCACTAATAGTCATCTTGACATTTGCAAATATCGTGATCATAATTTTCAAAACAGAGAAGACTTTCTCGTGCCGAAACGTAATTAGAGGGATTCACAAATTTTTTATTTCAGGAAATTTTAAAATAATTTTAAAAATCCGGAAGAGAGCTTTTGTAAATAAATAACGACATTTCCTCATTTTTCTAATTTTTGGAACTCTGATTACCAAAAAAGAAATTACTAGGCAAATTTTTTTTTATGGAGAGATCTTTAATTTTTGCCATCTTTGCAAAAATTGAACCACTAAAAAAGGTTCTGGCCAGTTTTGGGTAGTAACTTGTTACAAGTAACTAAGAGTTGAAAAATCTTCTCTTTGGTAGAAAACTGAACTATTTTGTTTAACTTTTTTTTTCTGGTTGATTGGAAATTTAACTATTTTGTTCAGAAGTCCGTGGAGAAATTGCCTAATTTACTCCCGATTCCCGACGTGGCCCCGATCGGGTTATCTCAATGTGGCCCTGATCATGGTTATTTCTGTGGTCCTCGTCAGGACCACATCGGGTTAGAAATAATTTAATTTAAAATTACTGCCTGTCTCAATTAGTGAATATTTAACTAATTTTTAGTTCAGTGACTAAGCTAACGTTAAATTAGTTTAATTAAACTTGCAGGTCATGTTATTTGACTGCAAAATGATATTATTTTCATTAACTATTTGGTGATATTCTTTATGCAGAATTAGTTAAATTCAACTATTTTCTAGTGAATGTAATATCAAAACTACAAAAATGTATTTATTTTTGTCATATTCACCAAAAAGTCTCGAAATTGGCCCAATCTGGCCTGGTCAGGGCCAGACCGGGCCTTCCTTATGGATAGCCCAGTCTGGCCCTGATCAGACTAGGCGTTTCATTTCGAGTCTGGCCCTGCTCGGATAAGGCGTTTCATTTCGAGTCTGGTCCAGGCAGGAGTGCCCGATCAGGGACAGATTCTGACAGATCTGGCCCCGCCCAGGGCCACGCCGAAATTTTAGCACAGGCGTGTTCTTTTTGTTAAAACTTGATGAAAAATTTAAAAAAATGAAATAAAAATTAAATTAATTAAAAATTAATCTTTTTGGTTGAAAATTCATACTTTTGGCTAAAAAATTCAACTAATTGGTTAAAAGTTATACTTGTTCACTCTATAAATAACTTTTTTTATTTGGTTTAAAATTAATTTTCTTGATAGAATAATTAAATTTTCAATAAAATTACAACAAAATAACAATTCTAAAAAAATTAAATTTTCAATATAATTAAAATAAAATTACAATTCTGAAAATTAAATTTTCAATAAAATTACAATAAAATTACAACAATAATCTTCAATTATTAATCAATTTATGTTTGAGATATTTCAAAAGTGAGTATAACTCTGTCATTTTAAACTTG
>JAAAKG020049251.1:0-18480 GCA_010014905.2 Druon quercuslanigerum
AATCGGCATTGGTGCCCAAAAAAAGCCCGAAAATAGCCCATAATTCTGATGTGCTCAAATTTGGGTAGATTGCATATGCATATGCATATGGCACGACAAGATATTTGTAAACATTTTTTTTTAAGTTCTGATCAAATATTATTTTAGGTTTTGTAGATTTAATTTAAAAAATAATTATAGTGAATTCCAGGCGTACAAAAAATTTGTCGAAATGATGTGACAGACTAAAAGACACAATGAAAATTATTTATTTTCTTGAATAAAATTACAGAATTGAACATGATTTCCAACTGTTAGAATTAACAAAATTTTAAATAATAACTTGTCTCACAAAAAATTACGTTTCTTCTTTTTGTATCTATGTCAATTCCTTGAAACCTACAACCAAAAGGTTCCATCTTGAATTTTAAGGTTCAACTGATTCTCTCTCGCTTTAATATTAAAAGCCTTGAATTAAAAATGGTTGAATTTGGAAGAAAATTGTGATATTTACTTACAGATAAAACGCTTATTTGATTCGATTCAATAAATCTTGGCTACCGCAAAATTGTCAATTCATTCCATAAAAGTTTAGTTATATCCTCTAAATTTTGGTTGGATTTTTTTAATTAATTACTTTATTTTTCAGTTACTTTTTTCTCGTAAATGATGTACAATATCCCAAAAGAGCAATCTCTCTTAAAAACTCCAAAGTTATAGCTTGAAATTAACCTTTAGACAGATACAACTTAATTTAATTAAAATTATAATTGAATTTTTTTGAAAGTTATCAAGCCAATATGTAAATGATGTTTTTATTAAAAGAGCAACTATAATTTTACTCATCACTCTTTTTAATAGATTCACTAATCTTTTGCGGACTGTAAATCTTAATAAGCGATCCATAGCGTGGTGTGGTGCTAGGGTGCGAATTATAGAATAGAAGCGCGTTAAGTCGCAGATGGGTCCTAGAGTGGAGAGGGACGAGGGATGAAAGATAATTAGATATTGATTTGGCATTAGAGCGTGCTAGCTGGACGGCTATTCATTAAGGTCTTACGGGAGCCAGGTTGTTTATTGTCAAATCTATTAAAATTTGAGTGCTATAATAAAAAAATAATCTTGCGTAATATATCTTGAACCATGAAATACTGGTTTATTGCCTTCTTTAAATTCAGGCTTCACTCAAATATCCAGTTAAGTTTCTCATTCATGATTTTTCGAAATTCAAATTCCACTTCGTCAGTTTGAGAAAAATGGTTTTAGATTTACTCGGGGCCGGTTCGAAAGTCGAAAATCCAACGGACCTTTTTTTCTGATGTGTGGAGATGAAAAGGGAAGTCTGTTCGATTTTCGAATTCGAAAAGGCCCCGGAGGGCCACTCTATGATCTGGTCGTTTGCTGTGCGATTGCTCTATACCAACTCAGTGTTAGCTCAATCGGTGTAGATGATTCTCAGTGTAGTTGAAAGGTGTTCCTTTTTTCACAGAGAATTTTATTTTAAGCTTAATTTAAAATTTTCATTTGACTTGGAATGGAAGCTTCTAATGTGTTTAACATTTTTCTTGTACCTTCTTTCTTATTCCTATACACAACCTCCTTACTTGGTGGTGGGAGGGGGTCAACAGTTTAAAGTGGGTTTCCGAACCACCAAGAGCAACAGCTTTAGGTATTTAGAAAACCATTTTCTCTAGAGGTATCGGTCCCCACAATTCCCCGGAGATGAAAAACTGCCTTGCTAGGCTAGTGTTCACCGCATGGGCCGTCGAGGCACTTCCAGAGTGCGAGGCGGGAATCTAACCCGCAAGCCGACGGAGTAAGTCCAAAGCCTACACTTTAGAACCCACGATCGTCATCCCACTTGATCTTGACTTAAATTATGTTAAAATATTACAATTTTCATTAGTGAACTGGGCCGGTATGTTAGATTGCTGATTTGCGGATGGAAAAGGAAATCTTCTGCTACAACTGTTCAGAACGACTAAAATGAGAATTTAGACTTTGTCGAAAAGTACCTAATTACATTTTTATATTAGTTTGGTATTGGAAGATAAATGTGGAAGATTAAAATTTTGAAGAGTAACTGTATTTTAAAAACATTTTAGAAAGCATTTCAATTTCAAAGCGAATACTACATTGAAAGATTCCAGATTACTGTACTGAACAGGGAATTCTTTTTCATCCAAATTATTCATTCAATTCTGTTTTTCAAAAATATAAAATTGTACCCTTAAAGAAAATGATTTCTCTCTATTATAGTAACAAAAATAACTTTGCTTCATTCATTATTTTAATAATGAGTTTTATGCTGTGCGTTTTTGTTATAGACCATCAAAGAATTTTATTTTTGGTAATGGAGGTCGATCATCTAAAACTTCAGATTTGAACTTGCAAAGTACTATGGGTATATTTACTATAGATTTATGGTCTGCAATTTAAGTACTAAAGACTACACAAGATTATATTATTTTAGGATTTTGTAGTTTCGGAATAAGCAGTGAAGTAGGTGCATTTCCACGAATTAGCTCTGGCTGTGGTTCGAGTTAGTCACCTGCAGTATTTTGTTTTGACTAATTGAATCAGTAAATTTATAATGGATCGTTTTATCATTCGGTTTTTATTCACAAATATTCATAACAAAAATATTATACAATTTTCATTAATCAATTATTATTATGCCATGCTGAGTCAAGCTCAGCTCCCACAATTGTTAGATTATACGTTTCGAATACGATAAAAAATACGCCACCCATAGCAATCCCATGATGGAGAAGAGGATGAGCGCGCATTTCTGGTTCTCGATGTAAATTTCTAGGCAGAAGGGTAATTGATACTGGCTTTTGTGTAGAAATATTTGTTTTCACCTTAAAGTGTTCTCCCAAATAAGTGATAAATAATGTAGATTCGTTTGGTTCCATACCATCAAAAGCTTAAAAATAAAATAAATATGTTCGAGATAGAAAAAATTAAAGTCAACTGCAAACTTAAATGCTACTCGATAAATTTCTTCCTTTTGGTGAAAAAATACTGCCATAATTTTTGTCTTTTTTACAAAAACTGTTTAGAGGTTTCTTTAGGCCGTTTTAGGTATCTAAAAATGAATTTTCTTATTACTTTTTAATTTTTAAGGGCAACATATTTAAAGACAGAAAATGCTTTTACTTATCAAAAGTATTTGCTGTTTATTGAGAACAAGTTTTAAATTTTATGAAGCAAAAAGAATATGTGTAGCGATACTATCGTGCCTAGAATACGGACATTTGAGATTTAACTTCATTTGTTGGTCTGGAATGACCACTAAACATTTTTTTGCTGGAATAATATGTACATGAGGTTTCTACAATATCGAAAAATAACATAAATATAATATTCTTCATTTGGAATCAATTTAAAATAAATATACCGGGTGTCAAAAACATCGTAAATTTCGAAAGGTAAAGGCAAATGTATTTTTACCTGTAAATCTATACCAAGTAATTATACCTGTAATTCTATACCGTAATTACACCAAAATCTAATTTAAATAAACTGCTTATATCTTTTTTAGGTAAATGATCGGTAAAAGTATTTTTAAAGTACTATAAGAATCTTTAGAGTATAAAAATGTGAATTTTTAGTGTATTTCGAAATAAAAAAATGTTTGTGAACACTTGGTATACATATTTAAAATTGATTTCTTATAGAAAATATTTTACTTTTATTGTAAAAGAAATACTATGCATATTGTTCCTGGGAAAAAATGGTTAGAGACCATTTCAGACAAATAATTGTAATACAATTACAAATTTTTGTATTCTAAGAATTTATTAACACTAAATTTATATTTTTTTTAAATTAAAAACTAGGAAAATTTACTTTAAGACTTAAAATGTCCTATATATTTCAGTATTTTTTCGCCAAGCAAAATATTTTTGGGCATTCTACTCATTTTAGTGTTCAAACATGAACAATCTGAAAACTCAACAATATTTTTTATGAAATTAAACGCATTAAAACACAAAAAAATTAGCATCGTATCAAAAAGCTAATCATTATATGAATATGGACAATACAATATTTTCTTGATTAAATAAAATTGTTGTAGTCTCATGAAAATGGATTTGTATGGAGACTTGATTCTATTTAAGTTAGTACAATTTTTGGCACTAAAATCACGTTGTATGGTCAATGTTCGTACCAATATTTTCTAGATTCATTGAAAAAGTTTGAAAATCCCGAAAATTGAAATAGTTTCTTATTTGTTCAAAATTGAGAAATTCTGGATAAAAGCGGTCACAAAATCAAATTAAAAGTATTTAAGTTAGATATTAGGTTAGATTTCTCGCTTTAGTATGTTTCGGATAGTTTGTAAGTTTAGATTATTTTGCTTTTTGTAGATATATGAGGACTATGTGTCCTATTTGCAATAAATAAATAAAATCATCAAATGCTGCAGTACATCTACATATACATCACACAGAAAAAAACAAATTGTGAATGAAACACCGCAATTTCAGTGTACGATATACCTGCAAAAAAAAATTACCCTTGCGGTGTGAATGCTACACAGTCATGTAGGATACCAAGTCTCGATTATTTGGGGTACGAAGTGCTATGAAGTATGGATCGACTGTATCAACTACTTGGGGTACGGAGTGACTGATTCTCGGGGTACGACATGAAAAACGTCATTTATCTTGCTCTTGACTTCCTAAAATACATTTTAAGATTTGAAAAAGCCATGTTTAAATGCATGCTTTATTATATTGACAGCTTTACTGATCGCACGTACGATTTTCCAGATAATGCAAAGATCCGGATAAGAGAGAAGATGGCTTAGCTCGACCGTCGCGTAGGGTTAATTAATTTGAAGAGTTAATTTGTGCAATAAGTTACACTCATATCTCGATTAACAATATTGTGTTACGTATTTTGGGGTTGTCTCATTTTGCAAACTCTTAAATTTAAAATTTAAAAACTGAATCTTTTTCACAGATTCAATTTGACCCGAGTCGCGAGCTAGCCTCTGGCGTAAACTAATAAAACTGACTTTTCCAATCCCCCCTGGTCGGTATTTCATACCCCACGTACTCGGCATGTCGTACCCCAAGTTTGAGAGATATCTGAGTCACTACCAAGGTACAGTAAACACCGTTATAATTTTACCTGCAGCAAAATATACCCTAAAGTTTTTACTGTGCAATTTAAAAATTAATATTCTTTTTTGACGATAACAATTAAAAATTTCAAAGAGTCAACAACATACCGTATCTCCCACCTTAAATAATTTTTGTATATTTGTATATGTTTATTTTGCGCATAGAATAATCTTAAAGTAATGGATTATTCCATCCTGTGAAGTGCAGCTTTCAAAATTCTTCCATTAAATTCGACGTGCATAAAACCCCATATGGGCTCACTCACAAAGTACGTGATACGTTAAGGGGGGGGGGGCGAATGGAAAAAATATCACGCAGAGGGGTGGGGGGAAAGAAGTTACTGAAAAATTTATCACGTATTTTTTGAATCGCCCCTATGCCATGTGTATTCAATTACCTTGTGGATGCGGTTCTCGGGCTGCCAAAACTTCTTCATTTTGATTTATGTAGAGAACAAGTCTTAGGCCTTCAATAGCAACAGAACGGGTTACAAAATTACAGTTCCAATTAACTGTGCGCTCTTGATTAGGATTATCTTCCTTAAGTTCAGCTCTTTCTACTGCTCCAGAATTCTGATTTAACCGCACCTTAATTTTGTATTCTCTAAACGGGGTTTTATAAATGACAATCCTATTTAGTTCTTTAAAACCTTTGCCGATTGGTGAAGAATGTTTATAAATATCTGACCGGGATGAATCTCCTATGTGAATTCCCGATGCGTTTATTTCTGTAAAAAGAAAATAAAGATTTGGTACTGGAACTAATGGTAAGCCACTTTTGATTAGCTTCGTATTTAGTAATATTCGCTCAGTGAACAGTTGAATGTACAATATGTAAATCAGAGACTGTTGGCTGTATTTTGTTGTTTATTATTAACATGTTATTTTCCTCTGAAAAACAATTAACTAACAAGAAATAAGTAGGGAGGTAATTTATGGAGTTAATAACTAGACTGAAGCTCCGAAAAATTATTCTCGTGCTCTTAATTCTGTTTATTTTAATACGCTGTTTGTAAGAGTAGTACTGCAACAAGTGATTACAGAAAAATGATCTACAAACCCTGAGGTCAGACGACTGGTCAAACATAAGATTTAACTAACGAAGAAAATTCAGTCCTCCGGCCAGAGATTAAAATTTTCCACGAGGCACTTCAAACTTTTAATTATTATGCAATGTAGGGCTTAAGCTTTGACAAAACAGTCAGAGTCGTAGTTAGGAAAACGATCAAGCGTCGCGCACTAGATAGTTTAGCGCGTCTTCTACGAGAACTTAAAAAAATATAAATTGTGACCTATCGAAATTTCTTATAGTTTCCTATATAGGATCCTACATAGGATCCTATAGTAGATTCCTGACGGAAAATTTATATATAGTCTATATTTAGTGTGAAGTTTTATATATGATATTCAATTGTTTTTTACAAAAAATGCATAAAACAAATGAATATCATGTATAAAACTTCACACTATATATAACTATATATAATATTTTCCGCCCGGGATCGTAAATAGGAACCTATACAAAATGTTATGAGCATTAGGTAAATCATTATTTTAATCTTCATTCTCTGAGGATAATGTCCAGGTAATAGAACGTGACACAAGGATTCACTCAAATTTATATATATTTTCACAACTGAAATATTAATAAGGGAATGAACATAAGTTGGTTACAGCAGTCACACGCGTACGTGCGATTGGTTATTCCGATGAGTTCTATAAAGATACTAAATCGTCAGACTGATAGGAAATCATCAAACACAATAGAGATAAAGTCATAAGGCAAGTCGGGAGTGAATACAAAAGTCGAAGTTTCCCTTAGGCAGGTCACGAATGAACCAGCTTCTGATGGTCAAAAGGGAGCGGGAGGGGCGCAGGCAAGCACATTGAGAATGGGTGTACAAAATGGAAGGACGCCTGGACCCACACAGATGGCTAGACGCAGAAAGTCCCAAATTATGGGAACGCAACACTCCGTTATTAACAGACTTACAACAATGCGTCCTCCAAGTGCAGGCGTTTGTCGATTGAGTGGACGTGACTAAATACAATACCAAAAACGCAGATGGTTACAATAAATATGGACAGTATACGATGGGAAATTCAGAGCGCTATTCATGGGTTCTGAAAGAAGTAGACATTATGACAATATTTGTCGAAAACTTATTTTGTTAAACCGAATATTCAATATTTCCGTCCGGGATCCTACATAGGAACCTATTTGTTTCACCTATAGGTGCCACCTATAGGAAAGGACATAGGATCCTGTAAAAGATCCTATACAGGCTTCTGTATAGGATCCTATATGAGATACTATATATGTTCCTGTATTAAACTCTATCCAGATTCTCAGTAGTATTATATGGCACCTACGGTAACGAAGAAGGTTTTTTGGTCCTCCAGGAGCACTTAGAGACCTAGGGTTGTAAAGAGGCACCTATATAGGTTACTATGCAATTTCCTATAGGTGAAACATATAGGAATTTTTAGTAGGGCGCAAACTGCCAAAATAACTACTAATGGTGATTTTATGATCCAGATGCACCGTATCGTGCACCAGGTAATTTAGCACATATTCTAAGAGAACTTCAAAAAAATTTAAATTGTGTCAACAGCCAAAATAACGGCTCCAATCATGAGTCGGCGGTGCGGGTGCACCCGGTTCATCGACTCACAATGTGGAATTGTTTTGTTATTGAAAAGACCTAAATTTCAAAAAAGTTCTCGAAGATCACGTCTTGAACGATCCGGTGCACCAAGGTTGTTGACTCACCATTGGCAGTTTTTTGGTTTTTGGAAAAATTTGAAAAAAGTTTTCGCAGATGACGTCTTAAACTACCTGTTGCGCTACCCGGTGCAAATTTATGGTTGACTCACCATTTCTAGTTATTTTAACTTACTGAAAAATTTAAATTTGAAATAAGTACTCGCAGACGACGTTTTGAACTATCTGATGCACGACGCGGTGCACCCGAGTTGTTAATTTACAATTTGGAATTTTTTCAACTACCTCGTGTGTTATTCCTCGCAACCGGGTCATCGACTCACTACTGGTAGTTATTTTGGCAGTTGGCTCAATTTAAATTTTAAAAAAGTTATCGTGTAATTTACTTTAAACTACCTTGTGCACGACCCAGCGCAACCAGGTCATCGACTCACTATTTGAAGTTTTTTGGTAATAGACTAAATTTAAATTTAAAACATGTGCTCACAGATGACGTCTTAAACTACCCGTTGCGTGATTCGGTGCATTTCGATCATCGAGTCACTACTGGTAGCTGTTTTGGCCTTTGGAAGAATTTAAATTTTTAAAAAGTTTTCGTAGAATACTTGTTAAATTACCTGGTGCACGATCCGGCGGACCCAGGTCGTCGACACCATTTGAAGTTTTTTTGGTTATTGAACAAATTTAAATTTAAAAAATATACTCGCAGATGACGTCTTAAATTACTTGGTGCACGATTCGGCGCTTTGGGATCGTCGACTCATCATTTTTATTTATTGTGTATGACGGAAAACTTTAAATTCGAAAAAACTGCTAGTAGATGAGGTTTGAACGACCTGGTGTGCGATCCGGTGTACCCGGGTTGCCGACTCACCATTTGGACTTGTTTTGGTTATTGAAAAAATTTAAAAATGACCTGGGTGCGCTTAAACGTGCACCAGGTAGTTTAACATATATTCCACGATAGATTTTTTAAAATTTAAATTGAGCCAACTGCCAAAATAACTACCAATAGTGAGTCGATGATCCATATGCACCAAACCACACACCAGGTAGTTTAAGACATCAACTACGAGAACTTTTTGAAATTTATATTTTGAAAATAATAGTCGGCTGATTTTTGTCTCAAAAAAGTGCTTTTTTCCACTGTGTGACGTCTTGAACGACCTGGTGCACGATCGGGCGCACCTAGGTCATGGTGTCATTCTTGTTTAAAGTTTTTTTTGGCTATTAGTACAATTTTAATTTAAAAAAGGTTCTTTCAGAAGACGCTTTGAACGATCTGGTACAGTGATCTTCGTGGACAATAGCCAGGCTTGCGCCATGCTACCATTCAGCTGGGACCCATGCTTTGGTCAGATATTCGACGTTATTGCAATGCTTGAGCCGTGCAAATCGTATGCACCTGGACACACTATATGCAAGAAATTCACTGACGCGCGACTCTAACAAACACTTTTCAAAATTTTTTGCGATAAGAATGACTATCAAAGTTGGAGACAAGTTGAAAAAGACATTAAAGTTAACAGCAATTCCGTTTTTCAATCCAAACACGCTTGATTCTCCGTAAAATCAATTTTCCTTTATCCTGTCACTAATCTATCCCTGTACGAATTCTCGAAACGGTTAATCTTAGTGCTCATAATGAATCATTATACAAATTCAGTGACTCAAATTCTACACCTTATTTTGTAGGATATTTGCATGCAAAAAAAACACATGAAAAAGAACCGACTTACTTGTGCTTGCAGAACGCTCTCCCTACTTATAAAAGTGTAACAGCGAGAAGCATGCATCTTGATGGTAGCACCGGTTTTTAAAATATTTTTGATACACTGCTTTGAAAAATTATTCTCCCGACATATTTATATGCAATTTAATATTGAAGCAGGCTACTGTTGGCTTAGCCTTCATTTAATTTTTCATATAAATTAAATATTTCAATAAATAAACAAATTCATCCAGGGCGTCACTAACTGCTGCACTAATTTCACGTTGCCAGATTATAACTATTACTATTGCTATTACATTTCGTGAGTATGCAAAATTAGAAAGACTCGTAGATTTTTTTCGTTATACTTAACAATGACTGATATAAGCTCGGGTCCATATTTTGGAAAAGTATACAATTTAAAAAAAGTTGATAATTATTATAAAGAGTTTTCGAGTCTAATAGTTCTTAATTTAAAAGCCTTCAATAATATTAAGTTTTTCAAACGTTACCTTCAAATTTCCATGTTTCTAATTTAAGGAATATGTAATATTTCATATTTGCACTTTTTATATCATATTGTAAGAACTTACCATGGAAATTGAGCAAAATCGCGATTATCAGAAGTAGAGCGCTAATAGCAATCTTCATTTTTGTTTGGAAAAAGATTTCGTGAACTTTGACTGATAAATTTGGAAAATATTCACTGTCGTATATATACTACTTACTGTCGCAGTACTTAGCTTCTTTGTTGCCAACAAGACCTTCAGAGTTATTAGATGTTACTATGTGTGTAGACCACGTGGTTGAAGGATTGCGTTATGTTTTCAACCAGAACAAATCGCGTGACAAAAATTTATCGTGCAAATAGAAAAATACTGAATAATTAAATAAACAAAACTAAAACATATTTAAAATAAGTTATTTATCATCTTTAAATTTAATTATTTATATGCGATTTCGTGAGTTTCAAATTTCATACAAATTTGGAACGCCTCTTAGAATTTTTTGGTTATACTAAAAATGACTAATATAAGTTCGAATCCATACTTTGGAAAAGTAGACAAATTTAAAAACTATTTTTTATAATTATTATACTTAGTTTTCTTTCAATTAGGCCTTTTCAATCTTTATCATTTTGGCGTAAAATCTGTTAAATCTATTATAAATTTCAATCTTCTTTCAAAATTATTCCCATTCAAATAGTGCTGTATTCAGGCTTGCAATATTTTTCCTTCGGTTATGTAATATATATTGCTTTTACGCTTTGAAATTCTGAATCATTATACTATTATATATTATATTATATTATATTTATGCTACAAATCCCCATAATAAAGATTTTTCAAAATTGCTGGTTCATTTTTAACGATACTTCTGGCCAGATCAAGAATAATTATCGTTGGTTCAGATGAGATTTTTTTCCGTTCTTTAGAAAACAATAATTTCTAAAGATAATAACACAAAATTTAAAATAATCTATAAATAATTCAGATTGGTCATATGATAACTTGGAAAACTCCAGATAGGCTGGTGTCATTATAAGCACATTTAACTGCTTATGGGCCCATTCTCCACCTCAGCCCTTTCCTTTTTTTTCCATATATCTCAAAGAAGATACGGTGTTATGTAAACAAATTATTTTCAAATATATGCTCACAGTTTGAAGAAAGGTTCCAGCATAACATCTGTTAGTTCATACAAGGTTATCTCTGTTGAGGCTTTAGTTATTGAATTACTTCTATCAATCAAAGAAGTACAGAAAAGGTTGGCTTTGATAGACTTATTGGCTAATTCACGAATCTGATATAAAAAAAATTAGAAACAGTTGACAGATTTATTGGCGCGGTGCTTCTACCAAACAGTTATTTGCACATTTATAAATGTACACAATCTATAATCAAATAAAAAAATGGATACTTCACAGATATCCTTTCTTTTTAGTAAAAATGTTTATTTATTTTTAGATTTTAAGTTCAAATAAAAAAAATGAATAGTTGTTTTGCAAAATCCCTATTATCACTTATCTTATAAGGAAAACGTGCTAGGGGACTTTCTTATGGAAGGAGACGCTGACTGATTTTTGAAGGCTTAATCCCTATTACCTGATAATTAAAAGGTTGAAATGCCTCGAGGAATATTTTAACCTTTGCCGAATTACTTGATTCGTTTTTTTGTTAAATCCTGTGCTCCACCACCTTAGGGGATCTTGGGGGACAAACTCGGCCACTGAAAGGATTTTGGAGGCCGATCATGTGAAACTTTTCTACAAAATATTTGTTTTTCCTCAGTGAAATATTTTCTCTAAGTAATTTATATGAGAACATTAAAGTAGTAAATATAGGGAATAGTCTCTGACTCGTTGAAATATAAATATAAATTATGTTTTATTATATGTGTTGTACATCCAGCTTTTCATTCAGTCAATACCGTTAAACAAGAAGCAGGTCGAAAGCGACTAAGCACAGGTTCCACTACACTGTAACATGAATATGGGTGCATTATTATTATCAGGGATCTTATTTTTGCTGCTACTCAAAACAACCCCGAACCGGCAGACTTTTCAAGATCGGCATTTTTCTGTGTTAGACGAAATCTTAACAAAAACACTCTCAAAAGAATGGCTGAAAATATGAAAACAAATTTTTATCTAAAAAAGTTCTTAAAAAAGTTTTCTTAACTTTTCAAAATAAGCAAACCTTGCTGTTAAAATCTTATTGTATCCATCTTTTTTGAGAGAAAAATGGGATAATTCGATTTGATGACAATACTGCTAATGTTCATAAAAATAATGTAGAAAATAAAAAATGGCAGAAGGTCAAAAGGTCGAGTTTTTTTGAGAAAGTGGACATTTTATATTTTCATACAAATCCTCGTAATATCATTAATTTTAATCTTTCTTCTAATTTTTCTGTGAATTTCTAAGAAGATCGAGAAACGTCATTAAGATTTGTTTTTGAGAAAATTGAGTTTGAAGGTTTAAAAAAAATTTTAGGGAGCTTACCATTTATTGTCAACCCGTATAATTAACATTATGTATAACAAAACTTAAGTATCAAAGAATTTTATTTGAAAAATGTAAAAAGAACTTTGGATAAAGTGTTTTCATAACTTGTATATACTTCTAATGTCAAGACTAAGGACTCAGACTTATTTTAAGCCAGTTTTAAAGTCTTCGGAGCATCAGATCTACTATAATTTTGCAAAAATGACAAAAATACGAAATAAATTTAACTTAATAGATTCACCCGAATAAATACGACTTTTTGGAGTATCACAAAATAATGTATACAAAATTCAAATCTTGCAATTTTTATAAATGGAATTTTGAAAAAATTCGTTAAAGTAATCTTGAAGTATATAAAATAATGCACATATTTTTCCTGTTATAAAATGTAGATATTCGTAAGAATTAAATTTACTCAATTCACAATTTTCTATTAGTTAATATTTGAAACATTTTTAATTAAAACGTAAACAATTTCAAACGCTTGCAAATATTAAGTAATAATCAGTAATAGTAAATATTTAAACTTTGAATTGTGTAACAATTACTTAAAATTCATAAAAAAAAATGTTAAAAGCACAAAATTGCACATAACTGTAAGTTTCACGATAAAAATTGAAAATAATATCATTAAAAAGACATGATTGAAAATATTTTGCTTGCCCCAGGTAATTTTCCCATATAATATATCGAAACCTATAGAACCAAAGATTGGTTTATGTAATCATGTAGTATTATAATTAACTTTGACACACAGGTTTTCGAACTAAAGTGAAGGTTTCGTTAGAAATTAGGCTAAGAATTAAATAATTTTTTTTCTTTAAATGTCAATTAAAGATAAATGAAAAATTAATGTTAATGCTTAAAAAATCGATGTTTAATTCAAGTCATGACAGTTATTGAAAAATCGAGCCTTAAATGTTTAAACTTTGTAAATAAACTAAAAAGGGATTTATCCAATAAAAATACACAAAAAGTTATGATATTGATCTATTTAATTATGCAATTGAAAATAAGAATATAATTGTGCTCTTTGAAACCCATAACGTTTTCTAAACGATGTGTCTGGGCAAACCGAAAATATTTGTTCTGCGCTCACCGAATTTAGTTAAAGCAAGCATGGCCTTTTTTCTTATATGGCTGTATTTTATACAGGGCGCAGTGCTAAGCATAAAAGCAGAATTTTCATGTAAAGCTGTGTATATAATCATATAAATAAGAATATATATTAATACAAATTTTGTAAATTTTTATGAAAGCTTTCTTTTGTATTTGTGCGCTTCAACTTGATGTGGTTTCCTATGTCCTTGTTTAGATATAATATGTACCTACCCTTATTCGTTTAAACATATCAGTTAAATTAAAACAGATAAATAATTTATATAGTGAATTTTTAATAAATTATATATCTTTATTTGTCCATAAAACGGCTACTAACTGAATCAGTACATTTTTACTAGCTCATTTTCTAAAAAAAATCAAACAGAGTGAGAAAAAAATGGTAGATATCAATGACAATCGACACTCGCTGCTTAAAACAAATTATAATATTATAAGTAGGATTAATTGTCCGTAAGTTATTTTTTTATTACGAAAGATGCATAATACAGTATTACACAATTTCAATTACTTAATTAGAATTATGCCACGCCGTGTCAAGCTCAGCTCCCACAATTGTTAGATCACGCGTTCGGTATATGATGAAAAATATGCCACCCATAGCAATCCCAGAGGTGAGAAGGTTCTGTCTGCTCATTTGCGGATCTCGATGTAAATTTGTAGGCATAAGGGTAATTGAGACAGGTTCTTCTGTTTGCATATTTTTCTTCACTTTAAAGTTTTTGCGGTCATAAGTGATGAACCATGTAGATTCGTTAGGTTCCAGAGCATTTGGATTCACTTGAGAAGAAAAGAAAGTTATGTGACTTTGAGAGGATTACATATTAATTTTAAAATTTATCACAAATCAATTCTAAGATAAAGCATTAAAAAAAGACAATTCTAGTTTGGAATTCTTTAAGAGCCCACAAGTAAAAAAGATCAATTTTAAGAGTAACTTATTCGAATATCAAATTGGGCCAATTTAGCTGGCACCCAATTACAATAAAAAACGTGCGTGCCTCCGAGGTTCTTGGTTCAAAATTGAGAAACTCTAAACATAAACGTTAACATAATTGATTAAAAACTTAAAAGTTAGGAATTAAATTCTAAAAAGTTTTTCATTTTGAGGCAAATTACATATAAGCAAGAAACTTGATGAGTGAACGTTTTCATTGTGCCTCTATTTGTTTTCGTATCCCATTTCTGTGGCAACTCTACAAAGAACACCGGATTCCGGGTACTTTTTGAGGATTGGCGTTTATATAGGGTTCACCGAAAAAAACCATATTCTAATATTAAAAGTGTTGTATTCTTACAGGCATATTCTTGGTAATATTCTTAAAATGAGAATATGGATGTGGAAGAATAAATGCGCAGAAAAAAATGCGCCTTGCTCTGTTCAATAATTTATTTTAATGTTTCGTCCCACTGCTTCTAAATCAGTTCATTTTTATATGTAATTTTTGGCATTGAGTGTTTTGGTTTAAAGAAAAGTGGTAAGTACAACACACAAATAATTAAATGTCTTTCATCTAAATGTGTCAAAATGTGGTTAGTACATCATAATTTTCAACTAAAAAAATAGTTCATAACCTACACATTTTTTGACTTACTCAATTTAACAGTATACTTTCTTCTGACTTTAATGTTCACAATTTATTTACTTTTCTAATCAAGATTTCGCAAAGAACCATTTACATATATTAATTATGTATTTATTTCACGCAGTCACACCGAGGCATAACCTGTATAGTCTAAGATTAACTATACCTTATTATCGTATAGACAAGAAAATATATATATTCTTACGGTAAGAGAGCCTCCATCTTACATTAACAATATATTCTTGGCGCCTATTTAAGTTACAAATACTCTTCAGCATAGTGGGAAATTCTTAAAATTAGAATATCGTTTTTTCAGTCTTTATCTTGTGCATAGATTAATCTTCACGTAATCAATCATTGCATCCTAGGTGCAGGCTGAGTTCCGAAAAATCTTCTAATAGGTTCTACGAATACCTGTACGCCAGAAACCATAAATAAAAATCATTTACCACGTCGTGGTCGTCTCGGTGCACGGGCTGCAATAACTTTTTCATCTTCTATGTAGATCACAAATCTTAATCCATCACAAGTAACAGAACGAGTTATAAAATTGTGAGTCCAATAATATGAGCCATTTGGGACATTATTGAATTTTGGAAGGCTAGCCCTTTCCACCAACATTCTAGTGTCATCTAGCCACAGCTTAATCTTAAATTCTCCACGAGTGGTCACATAAGTGGCAATTCTGTCTGGTTGGTCAGGATCTTCGGCAGGTGGTGGGACATTTGGATAATTATGTGGCCGGGAGGAACATGGCCCGTGAATTCCCGACGCATTCATTTCTGTAAAAAGAAATAAAAATATTTATTTGTGATTTTAAAAAGATTAAATATCAATCTTAAAACTAAACATTAAACAGTTCTAAATTAAAGCTTTGATAACACAGACCCACACAAAAAAATTTGTCTGAACTTTGTACGAGAATTAGGGTACCCTTGTATATTTTGAGCCGCTGAATCTTAATCCGACCTCATAATTGGGATTTGCCGGTCAAATTTTCCCATAGCCTACGGAAAAAGTAAAAAATCTAGGGAATTCTGGAATCGGTGAAGGTGATAATTGTAAAATAGCAGAATGTTTTTACTTTGTAGCTTATAAATGCATTTGTATTTTGAACCGCTGGAAGCAAATACGACCTCAGAAATTCCTTCAAGCGTCTGATTTTTTCCCTAGCCTGAGAGAACCCTAGCCTCGGAGAAAAACTTAAAATTAAGAGAATTCAGGACCTGCTATAGTCATGTGTGTATAATGGCAAGGTGATACGAACCTTTGTTTATTGAGTAGCTGAATTCAAATTTTACCTAAAAATCAATAAACAGGGCGCCATATTTCCCCTAGCCTAGGGTAAATAGTGGGGAATTCAAAAAAACTTACGCTTTTACGCAGGCTATGTTCATATACACTAAGGTTGATTACAGTTTGTAAATAAATATGAATTCTGCATGTATCTTGGGTCGCTTAGTACAAGCGTAGCCTGAAAACTTCTCTACAGAGCTTCTACTTTTCTCTAGTCTAGGGAAGAAAGTGGAAAATCAAAAAGTAGCCTTTGGTTTTATGCAGACTACATCTGCGTGCACAAAAACGATGAATAAATAAAAAATTTGTTCGTATTTTGCGAAATTTGGTTTAAATCTGATATCGGAATTACTGTACATTGTCTCAATTTTTTCCTCAACTAGAGAAAATTAAAGAAATATCAGTAAGAATAGTATTTAACCCTGCAAGTCGAAACACGAAATAATTTTGTATTTATTATTCGTCTTTTGTGCACGTAAATGTAGTATGCGTAAAAACGTTAGCTTGTTTTTAATTTTTGACTTTTTCCCGTATACTAGGGGAAAACAGAAACTCTGTAAAGGCGTTCTGAGGCTACACTTGTACTAAGCGACCCGAGATACATGGAGAATTTATATTTACTATAAAAACTTTAATTAACCTTAGTATATATGAACAAACTCTGCATAAAACTAACTTTTTCTCAATTTCCTACTATTTCAGCTTTTTTAGGGAAAATATGACGCCCCGTAGATTGATTTTGAGGTCAAATTTTAATTCAGCTACTCAATAAACATAAAGTTTCGTATCACCTTGTCATCGTACAATTATTACATTAGCAGGTCCACGAATTCTCTTGATTTTAAGTTTATCTTCTAAAGTAGGGAAAAAATCTGACCCCTAGGGGAATTTCTGAGGTCGGATTTGGTTTCAGCGGCTCAAATGATATAAAAGTGCATTTATTAGCTGCAAAGCATAGACATTCTGCTGTTTTACAATTCAGCGGCTCAATACACAAGGATACACTAGTCTCGTACACAGTTCAGACAACCTTTTTTTGTAGAACTGTGTAATAAAACAATTTTAAATTGCAATTGTTTACGAGTCTACATCAAATGATTAAACATGTATTGAAATTCCCGGTAATTACGGTAGCTTTATCGATATCTTATGATAACTTACCACATATATCACGAAATATTTCCTGCCATATTTGTATACGTTTTAACTGAACTTTACTGTCAGTTCGGGTTGTCGGATTTCCAGGTCAGTTTGGATTTTAAATCCGGTTTATGAACCCAAAACCCGACCCCAATTCAATTTTGCACATCCATTGTTCATACATAACAATTATAATGTAAAAGTAACCTAGACAAAATTCATGTTCACAAGAAATAATATATCGAGTTTAAAATTTGGGGACCTAAATAAAAAGCATGTTGGAACGTTTATCTGGCCATAAACTATTATAATTACAGAACAAGCTACAGCAAAAAATTATGGAAAATATCTAATTTTCTCATTATAAAAATTTAGGATCAGATGTAGATGCTCCTTAGTGCTTTTTATTTAGGTTCCCAATTTTCAACTTGACATCTCATTCCGTGTCAACGTAACTTACGCGAAAGAAAATGTGAGAAAGAAGATTTGTGGTTACCTTTTCACGGCAAAAAACATTTTAAATTTTGAAATGTTAAAAAATTAAGAACTTTTAGGTAGAATAGGTAAAAAAATGTAATGAAAACCTTTACGTTGAACGTTCAAACTTAACCTGAATTGAAATTACGTAATTAAAATTATAAAATGATATAATTTCAAATGCCAAGCATTCCTAACTAAAACATCGCCAATTTTAGAAGCATTGAATTCAAAATTACACCATAATATTGAGTATTTCGAATTTCAACTTAAAATTAAAAAATCTGTTTAAATATGTAATAT
>JAAAKG020049262.1:0-18480 GCA_010014905.2 Druon quercuslanigerum
CAGTCTCTTAATTACTATTACATATACCAAGTTCTTAGATTTACTATACAAATGTATAGTAAATGTATATTAAAATTGCAAATATTTTTAACAGTGTGACTTTTCATTTACGAACTTATTACTGCCTTGCTAGAAAAAAAAACATAAGGGGATAGAAATTGGAATAGTAATAGAAACACTGTAAATACTAGAGATCTTTTTCTGCGTGTCCTGTTTTTTATAGGATAACTTTATACTATTATTTTCATTGTAAAAGAGATGACTTTGGGTTCCCACCAGTGGTCTTCTTTTATTTTCACTTGATATTGTTTTTTCTGAGAAAGTAGCCCTGAAATTTGATGACTCTAATCTTCTATATCATTTTTTGTCCAATGTTTGCAGCAAATAATATTTCAAATATTCTAAAACCAGTTTCTATTAACACTAGTTCGATTGTCAAAAATAGTTGGAAATTAAAAGATTGTTTTAAAAATATTAATGTACCGAAAGCTCATTCAATAGTTTCTTTAGATGCGGTGTCCATGTTTGACAGCATCCCAGAACGATCTGTAATGGTACTGTTTTCTCCTTTAATAATACATTTTACAAACAAATTTCGGGTTGCCCTATGGGTTCACCTTTATATGCAGTTATTTCGGATTTAATTTTGCAAGATATTGAAAAAGATCTCCATAATTATTAGATTTTAAGCCTATTTTGTACAAATGTTATGCAGATGACATTTTAACTATTGTTCCCAACGACAGGATTGCAGTTTTCTTAAATGCATTTAATAGTATTGAAGATTGTACAAAATTCACCAATGAATGTGAGATTAATATTTACTAACTATCTCTATTAGCAAATTATATAAACTACAAATGGTAATTTCACACCATTTATTTTGTCATAAAATTGGTATAAGAAAAGTTTTAGTAGATAGATGTGTTGAATTAAGTGATATCCAATTCAGAAAAGAAAATTTAAATCTATTAAAAACTACTTTAGCACATAATGACACGCTTAAGTTAGTTAACGATATTATTACAGAACGCATTCATGTCATTTACAATAACACTAATAAAACTAAATGAAAAAACAAATGAAGTGATACAATTGACTTAATTTGAATGTTACCTAAGGAAGTCACTAAGAAAAATTTAACATCAACGTTCACTTTAAAAACACAAATAATTTATATAATTATTTGTTAAAGAAGAAAGAGATTCCATAGAAAATTTATCTGGTTTTATTTATCTAATTAAATATAAATGTTGTAATAAAGTTTATTCAGGCGAAACTAGCCAGAGATTAAAAACTACATTGCTGAAGACAAGAGAGATTGTGAAGTTGGGCATTTTACCTCAGGTTTGTCACAAAATTTTTGGAATTTTAATGATTACTTTGATTTTGATTTTAAAAATATGAAAATATTAGCTACTGAAAAAAGCACTTATCTACGACGTCTTATTGAGTCTGTTTTTATAAACAAATTTCGAAAGATTTCAGTTCAATCACACACTGAAATTCTAAATATGAATAAAATTGATCAAAGTATTATAAAATAATATCAACTTTTTAGTTAGAAAATTTCTCACTTTTAATTTAAACTTATTTTCGCGCTTCCTCATCAGTAGTTTCAAAGAAAACCCATCCATTGTTTGTCCACGTTCATTATGTGCATTGTCTATGCACATCTAAATTGTGAATTTCTGTTAACCTAAGATAAAGTTTCTTTCTTATTTAAAAAAATGTAGTTTCTAATTAATTGAAGTCTCTTTAAATTTTCTTTTTGAGCCTTCAAAATAACAACTTTCATCTTTTTTACATTACATTTTTGACTGGAAAAATTTTCCAAATGACATCGTTTTTATGTTCTTTTGATGTCTTCTTTTTACTCCTCGATATTAATCTTATTTTTGATTAATTCAAACTACGTAAACTCAAGTAGAGAACTTTGTATTAAGTTGCGGAATTACTTATCATGATTTTTCTCTTTAAATTACTAATTGTAAAAATATAAATATTTAGTGTAAAACCTTTTGATAAAGGTACGCATTCTACAGAAACGTAAAGGATTGAGAAAGAAGTTTTTAATCAAATACATTCTCTTTGGCAATTATCAGTTTATTATTGTATCTTAATTTTCTTTCATTATCATATTCCTATTACTAGTGATATACTTAATATTAATGCTGATAGTTATCAATCAGATACATTTGGCTAAACATTTCAGAATTGAGATGATTTCCTTCTCAGCACCTTCAGGAATTTATGAGGATCAGAAATGTCCAGATTCGATCGATTTGCATACCTTAAAATGCTTGGGTTTCGTACTGATACACTTTATGATATTATATGTCTGGATAGAGCCAACTTGAATGGGTTCGATTTCAGAACATCCGTATGAACCAGCGTGAATCAGCATTTTCCAAAACCCGAGAGAATCCAAACTGGTATTGCGAAGAAGCATAACTCAGGATAATTCAGACAGTTCACACGATGTTATACTCTCAAGTACGATCCAAAAGAAATTTATGTATTGTTCTGAATATATAAGAAGCTAATAATGAATTAAAGTTCATGATGTATAAATCTTTTATATATAAAGATAGATTCATATTTAAACATAATAACAACTTCAAAAATGAGTTTTATCTTATCAATTAACTTCTTAAAGCAAGAAAAGTTACTTCCTGAAACTAAATATAGGATTCTACCAGACTGTTTATAGTTCTCAGCTCATTGCCCTGAATGAGGCAATCTTAGTTTGAGAACTTTGGTGATTGTTGCAGAATTATCTGCGCAAGCTAACTTATATACATTAATGTCAAACTTGCTAGCAATCTGAAATTATGTAACTTTATTATAATATGCTCCACATTAGAAAATTTAAAAAAGTAAAAAGTAGAACAGAATACAGAGATATTTGATTGACACTGTGTGATTCTGAACCCATAAACTAAAAGCCGAACTAAAAGCACTTTACACATTTTCGAAGCGGTCATTTCGATTTTTTTTATCGCTTCAGTTCTAAGAAAGTTTCTATCAAAATCTATTCATATACATCTCTCCTCTTATTCTTTTTCATTTCGTGAATGAAATCTATTTTGAGAAGAGTCATAAGATTATATACGTTTTCGTGAAGGTCAGAATCTAGATTCTAGGATTTCTAGATCGTAGTAAAAGATACATAAATATCAAATCCAATCACTTAACAGCATTCGTCCTAGGCTAACAAAAATATTTCATGGGGCAAAGCATTAGCTTCCACAGAGAAGTTAATCCACTTAGGTTATCCTTAGCCCATCCACAATAATCGAAGTTATTCTTAAATTATTTTCTAAAAAATCTACATAAATAAACTATGATTCACGAACTGTTTGAACCGTCAGAGTATAAACATTTCCAATAACCACATCACGTTTTGCAGAAAGAGGCTATCACCCTAAAAAAGTGAATTTAAAATAAGGTTCTGGCGCCATAAAAGGCTATAGAATTTCAATGTCGATCACACAACACTGGTACATGGATGAACTTTAGCAGCGGGTCGCTGACTTCTTCAGTAAAGAGAGGGTCGACTAATGAATGGAAATATGCTAAGAGTCCAAACTTGGCATCACTCAGGCTCCTCCTAACTTGATGTATATTGTAAACTTTTTCGTTTATTTTACCAAGATAAAGGAAGGAAAACTGGTAGTGAAGGAGGAAATTTATTTTCTACTACTAATGCCTTCGCGTTCTTGTTATAGTTGATCGGTTCATTGAGACATTCGACTCAATAAACTTACCCACGCAATGTAGAACGAATAAATACATCCCACACGTCAATGGATTGATCAATAGTAAACGGAAATGTGCACGATGATAAAAATACGGACGCGGACGAAGAAAGTAAATCTCTGGCAGTTTTCAATGCTACTACAATTTTAGCGCAATAAGCATTATTTAAATTTGATGTGAATTTCTTATAATAAAGTACTTTTTTATTATAAGATGGCAAAGCTTACGTAACGTGACCTTATCATGAAGTTTGGACTAAATACTGAGGGTAAAATTATCTCTGGAAGCTAATCGTTTTACATAAAAAATAGGCATCTCACTAAATAATGTTAAAGGTCATTTTACAATATTTATTATCAATTAAGATTAAGAATGACAGCTTTTGCAGAAAGTTGATTAGAAATCTTACATCACTTCCTACATTTTTTAAGCAGTCTGCAATCAGGAACTTTCATACACGTGCAAAATTTTTCTTTATATTTTAGAACTGTATAATTTTAATCAATTTTTCCTTTAAATATATACCTCGTACTTATTATTTGGATATTTTTAATGTTTTCAGAGCAAATCCAAATATCTTCAAACTTCTTAAATAATTTGCAATCACTATCGCTGAAAACCTGGTTGACTTTGAATTGTTTGAAGCTGTTTCATATCATTTTAAAATTTATGCGAATTGTGAAACTTTCGTGATTTTTTAATACTGATACCCGGTTGAATAAAAACTTTTAAATTATCTAATGAATTATTGAAAATATTATATGTTTTATGTCAGTGATTTTCGCAGGAAATTTGTATTTTTAAAGAAGAATTTCAATTGAAAATCAACGATTGCATTAGCGTTTTCACTCAAAATTAGTATATTTATACAAAATACATCAGAGCCATTCCCTATTTCAAAAATTTTAGAACTGTATTCCCGAAATGGGTTCTTTAAAAAAAATCAATAGGTTGAAATGATCTATAATTTTTAAACAAAGATCTTTATAGCTCGAATAAGATACAAAAATTGAAACAGTTTAATATATTTCAAAAAATATTTACACTCTACAATAGATTTCTGTTAAGTTCGAAATTGGCATTTATAACTTACTTCTACTTGCTTCTTAACTTTACCATATATAATATATAAAAATTACAAATACTAATTTCGTCGGAAATTGGTATTTTTAATATAAAATTATTAGATTTCAAATGATATTTATAATTTTTCAACAATTTTAGTTTGTATTAGCATGCTGGGCCTCAAATTGGTACTTAAAAAAATCATTAAATTTAAATATAATCCTTTTTTTAAATTATAAAATCTACCTCCTTGAATAATTTTGAGTTCTAAAAGTGTTTTTCTTCAATAATTAAAATTTCTAATAAAGAATTAGTAAATTTTTACAAAAGGCTCACAATTTTAGAAGTTTTAGGTTACATTGTCGTTTTATATCAAAATTGGTATTTTTAGTCAAAAATGATTATATTTCAAAGAAGATTTAAATTTATTGTTCAATTTTAGATTATACTAGCTAAAGTTATATTAACGTATTTCATTGAAAAACAGTTATTTTAAACAAAAATAATTAAATTTAAGAGAGATTGTACAATTTCGAATGAACTTTTGCTATTTTATATTTTAGTGTTTTGGTCAAAAATGGGTGTTTTTAATTTTTTAAATACTATGATTTCAGAGCATTTTACCATTTTTTTAGGATTTTAGATTTTTTGCAGTTTCATACCGGAAATCCATCCTTTTAATAAAAAATCACTGAAGTCCAAAAAAACAGTTAATTTTTGATCAATTTTAGATTGCGCTTGCGTCTTTGACAGGAAAAGAAAATATACTTTAGAAGAATATTTGCAATTTTTGATTATTATTATTTAATTATTATTATTATTATTATTATTATTATTAAATGGTATGTTAATGTTTTCACCTAAAATTTGTATTTTTAATCAAATCATTAGGTTTACAAAAATATTTACAGAGTTTAAACGATATATGTTACCTTAGCGTTTTTCTCTGTAAATAATTTATTTGGAACAAAAGTCACTACACTTGAAAAATAAAGTTAAAAATTTTGAACTATTTTATCTTGAAGATAAATACCTATTATCATCAATTCTGAAACATTTTCCTTACTTTTCTTTTCTATTATTTTAAAGAATATAGATAATATAAAATTCACAGGTTAATAATGAATATAGTTGTAAGAGAAGAAACGTTTTTCATTTTAAAGCCAAGACAAGTTGCAATACATTCATCAGTTTCAAATAATAATTCATGATTCTATATCTCAGGGATGTTTTTATGTTTATAAATGTGATCAGATACCACATTTTTTATTCTAATCAAGAAGCTTCTATAACAATGCAACCAAATAATTGTTCACAATAAAAATTCTAAAAGCCAAATAAATTGCATTGGAGAAAACTCTGTTAATTTTGCAGCATTGTCTCCGTCCAATCACCCAGACTTCCCCTTTCATCACAGCATCCTTTTCTGATTCCCAACGTTTTTGTCCTCTTTTTACCGAGCATGGAGGCGCCGTCTGGACAAAGTCCGTGAATCTATCTCTGATATCAGCATACATTTATTCTAAATTTCCACAACTTCAATGAAAGTGATCCTATATAATTAATTAAATCCATGCAAATGAAAGTATCATTTTAACTTATTTGTACTATTTTTATTTCCTTTATAATTCTGATACAAAGATTTAAAACCTTCTTGCCGAATATTTCAGTAATTAAAGAAGGCATTTAGGACCTTCTTTAATCGGCAATAGTCGGATTGTAATCAGGCTATTACCGATCTGGAATTCTTTCTAATTGGGGTTATAAAAGCAAATGTTGAATACAACCACTGTACTCTTCCTACGTTTTACACCGGTTTTCAAAGAAACCATATTTTGACGTCAATGAATACGTCGACTTTCAACCGGAAGACGTAATCCTTAATGATTGCAGAGCAAATACGAGTACAGGATGTAGTGATCACCAACATATGTCCAAATTTTTTACAACTGCTATTAAAACACTACATTAAACGAATTAGTAGTATAGTAAGTTACACGATTTATTTTTGACAAGTGCTTCAGTGCACTAAAAACTGATTTTTAAATTTAAAAAATCGAAGAAAATAAAATTCAGAGAAAACTGTTCAAAAGAAAAATAAACATAAATCACTTTAGAGTTTTCAGAATCAATCTTATTTTCAGTTTATTTACATGATGACTAACAGAAAATGTTACATTCGTAAAATAAAAACCTAAAGTTCCCTCCATTGCTTTTGAATCTATCTCATTCTAGAGTTTCAAAATTAGTAGAAGTTACTGTCTTCGTAATACATTGAATGCAAAAATATTTTGCATCCGATTTGTTCGAAAAATTTGTGGACTTGAGTAATTCACCTCGAAAAAAGACCAGTTAAATTGTATGAATCGGCGTACGTGATTCATTCGGAAAATAATCTTCGCTTCACGCTTTCTCGCCGGACGCCCCGAACAGTTATTTTCAGACTATCGTGGCAGCTGTACCCAAGATTTTGCACCCCTTTTTGCAAAGCCCAGAGATTCCACCTCTGGAATCCCATCTCCGGAAAAGAAGAGTTCAAAATACCCAGACACGAATTCTATTGATCTAGATTCGAGAGGAAAGTTAAAAATAAGTTTAATTAAGTGAAATGATTCTCCTTCGCAGTAAGTCCCTTTACGTTTAATTTATACATGGATATCTACGACTTGAAACTACTTTTTTTAGAGGAAAGACATGAGGTTGCCTATCGTTAAAAGATAAAAAAGGGGAAGGAAGTGCGGCAGATAATAAGGTAGAGCGGAACCCAAAAATATGAACTGCGTTTAAAGAGCTCAAAGCGTGCCTGGGGTGAAGTGCTCCAGCTTCTAAATATACGTGGTGTTGCGATCACCATAACCGCTGCACATCCGGTGGTGAACAAATCCCGCAGGACTGATTCGGGAAAGATCGAATGATAAAAAAAGAAAAGAATTGAGCACAATTTCGAAAGAAACTTTCGCTCGTACTTGCATTTTCAGGCAAAGTTGAGTGCACCCATAAAAGGAATTATCGTCGCTCGCTCATCAGTGCGATAAGCACAATACATCACTATAAATACATTGCGGGGATTTATTGAATTTATTTATCGAGATCTTTTCAATTTTTTAAAATTATTATTCAATTCTTTCGTGTTTGTCTTTTGGAAAATTTCATTCACTATTATTCTAGTGCATAACTCGTAACTCTATTCCCGTTTACGAAAATTCTATCAATTTCAATTCTATTTTATCATTGTTTTATAGTCCTCTATCTTGCTTTCCGCCATATAAATGGATTATTAAACAAACATGAAGATTCAGATTTTCCATTCACATTCTTCACATTTCCATTTCCAATGATTCAATCGTTTTCTGTCTCGTTTGATTAAATTCCCTTTTCCAGTGTATGAACATTTTTATTTTTGGAACTCTTAACAGTCTCTTCAAATATTTTTACCTACTTAATTAGCATTCTGTAGACGATAACTTATGGTGAATGGACCCCTGTTTTCATAAAAAATAGTTTTGGAATCAATAGGAATGACGAAAGGAATTTTTTTGGGCATTTAGGACTTTTCTAATTGTAAAAATGTACCAGAGAAAATTTTGATCAGTTTTGTATCCGTCTAGTCTATATAAGTCTAAGGAATCTAAAAATGAAAGGCATGTGTGAACAAAAGTATTTTTCTGTTTGAAATTTTTTTTCTGGGTGATTTTCACTAGTAAAATTCTTTAAAGGTGGAAAATATTTTTCAAAGCCAGATGAGAAAATATAATTTGAAGAAACACGAAAATGGTATTGGAAAACAGGCTATCTTCTTGTTTTTTGGCGTAACCAAAAATCAGTAAAAATCCTGCTTACGGCGTTTACATTGATGATTAACCAAACTTATCACATTTTTTATAATGCATTTTTAACAGCAGGAATGTTTCAAACACTTAAAAAAATTATTTCGTCACTCCTGCAGATTTCACACTTGTTTTTTGAAAGCAGTGCATTCAACATAAGTTATCACCTCGAGAACGTTAATTAAAAAGCTGTAAGAATTTTGAGAGGCGTTTAATACTTCCATATACATAAAAAATTGACAAACACGATAATATCAATATTACTGGAATGAGCATTTTTAAAATTAATTATACTAACTAGGTATATAATATATTAATAATATATTATAAAATTAATGATACTTTTTCAAGGTCTTAACACAACAGTTTTCCATATAGTTCCAATTTCAGTGTCCACCATTTTATTTTTTCTATCCACCCTGATATGTATATCAATTATATCATGCTATTTTCTTCTTTTCAATAATTCCACCATTTTTTATACAATTTTCTCATTACTATTGCTAGAAATTTTTTTCTCAGGGAATCTGTATTATCATAAGAGAATAACAGAAATTCTTAACGCCTTTTCAGTCTAGACGGAGTTATGAATTCAAAATTTTTTATATTATTTTAATCTCGAAAAAATCTAAATCGATCTTTTTCTAGATATTTTTTCAGAAAAAAAATCAATTACAAAATCTTTTAATTCATATCTGCATCCATGATAATACAGATTCCTTGTAATATTTGATTTGTAAGATCTAGAAAAATAATGTGTGTCTTTCTGAAAAAGGATTTTTCTTTCCATCTATCTAGAAGCTTAAGGCAAAAGCACCCGACGGGCAATCGGAAATTCTGTGGTTCGATTCCCAACGGAGCGAAGAAGACCTTCTAACAGACAAAATTTAATTATGGAAATTATATTCTGTTCTGTTGTATGTATGTAAATGGCTTAGAAACTAGTTCCCAGGTAGCAATTATAACTTGGTTCTTCAGAGGCTCTGTCTAGATTTCCTATTTTCTATCGAGGCCCTAAAGTGGCAATCTATCGAGGGCGCAAGCGAAAACGTCACGCTCAGCTAGCGAGGTCAACGGGAGGCAACCCAATGAGGGCCTATTAATAGGGTTTTTATAAAATCTAGATAGTCCCTCACACACTGAGAAAAAAAACTTCTGAATCAATGTAATATTGGTTTGAAGCATCAAACGGTGTTTTCGCGCACGATCAAATGCATATGCTATAAATTCAAAAGTTTATGCTATTGTTTCTCATTCTGTTGATTCAAATAAAATATTATTAAATTATTAAATTGTTAAGAAATTGATCATGCTTTACAATTCTGAAGTGTGATGCTATAGTTGCAATAGTAAACAAGTTTAACTAGCACATTGCCATAATCTATTACCAGAGATCCATAATGAATATTTGAATAATCTTTAAATTCGAATTAATTTAAAAAAAATGATTGAAAGGCAAATTAGTCAGTCACTATCACTAACTAGTTAACAGTGAGTGACTATTGGTCAAACTTCAGTTCAATTTCCGTTTTAGGTTTTGTCATTAAACTAAAGATAAAATATGTACATTACTTTATCTAATTTTTTGTCTAATTCTAATTGATTTTTTTTAATTATATGAAAAGTATTTTTAGAATAAGTAAGAAGCGGAAAGGAATTTTTATAAATTTATTCTTGAGAAATTAAAAAAGAAGTAAGTCTATAGAGCAAAATATATATAAATTTCTATCACTTACATACGACAATATTTTCGAAGGAAAAGAAATATTCCTTCAATCTCATTTTAAAATATTTTATTTTTTGACACATATAGATAATAAAAAAAAAGAATTTTTTAAACTTTGCAATAACTTACAAAACTTTTTGAAGTTAGATCATTTCTTAACAAACTTTTTTGGGATTCAACTGTAAATTACAATTTCAGAAAGTTTGATATAAGAATTTTTTTGTTGCATTTTTCTAAATTTTAGAAAAATTCAAAATTAAAAAATATCATGAATGGAGAAAAATGTATAGTTTTTGGGGTGAAACATTAAAAGTACAACCACAATCGTTTTATAGTCTCATCTTAAAGCAACATTACAAAAGCTATATTTAATAAGAGCAAAGTTACGTCCTGGTCAAATTATAATGCCATTCCAAGTTTTGAATCAAATTATATTTATTTTTAGGGTGATCCAAACTTTTTTTTCTTCTAGTAATAATTTAAATATACTCAGAAAAAAGATTCTTTGATTCCAAAAAACTTTCTTTCAATCGAAGGAAAATATTCATCGGCAAATGCTATAAAAAATTACTTACATTACAAGCCGATTAAAGTCCTAAAACGTTTATTATTTTGTGAATTTTTAAGAGTAAAAAAAGACAAAAATAAATGTAATATCTTCTTTTGTAACTAACAAAATGGAATTTTTTTGTGCTCCAATTCAAGGAAATAAAAGCGAATTTTCAACAAAAGAGTTAAACTTTCAAACAAAGAGGTCAATCTAAACAAAAATAGTTTTTAACAAATTAGTTCAGCTTATATCCAAATGGTTCAACTTTCAACAAAAAACAAAAAAAATTTCTACGAAAAAGATTAATGTTCTGCCAAATAAGACGAATTTTCAAGAAAATATTATGCATTAATTATCAACAAAATTGTTGAATTTTGAAGCCAATAGGATTAATCATCTACATAACAGTTAAATTTTTAACCCAAATGTATTATTTTTAAAGAAAAGAGTTAATTTTCAACCAAATATGTGAATTTTGTACAAAAATGTGGAATTTTCAAATAAAAAATATGATTTTTGAACGAGAAAAGTTATTTTCTGCCCAGTAGTGTAATATTTAAAAAAATTTAACTTTTTAACTTTTAAACTTTAAGAGTAGGAAAAAGACAAAAATGAATGCAATATCTTCATTTATAACTAACAAAATGGATTTTTTGGGCTCCAATTACAATTCATGTTTATATGTACGTTTCAATTTATCTTAGAGAAATATATTTATCTTACTCATATTATCAATCTTCCAGCACTTAAATAACTCGCAAAAAGTAAATGCGTACTGAACTTTCGACGCAAACATAAAGTAATAAATTCAAAGTAAATTCACATTAAATAAAATATTTATAACATTAAACATCATCAAATGAGATAGTTATAATATAACATTTATATGAAACATGTCAAAAAAAAATCGACGTTAAAGTAATAAAATTAAATATCACTTAGGGCACCGCCAATTTTTGGCTCGGCACTGGTCGTTTCTCACAAGCGGTGAGAATTTTGCTGGTTAGTATAGAAGGACCATTTCGACTGATATACCCAGCGTGCGATATTATGCACTAGTGAATTCCTTATATGTACTATTGTTAAGTTAGGTTATAGATTTAGTTTTGTGTGCGTTAGATAAGTGAAGAATACGTTTCTCGTGTGTTAACTGTGTGAACTTTTTGATGTAACTGGCTTAAGGTAGGCCTCGCAGGGCAAAACTGTGACTTTTGCTTGTTGATGTGAGAGATTTCTAATGCGAAACTATAATTTTTGCTACCAGAAGGAGCAAGCTCGCTACAAAGTTGGGATATTGCACTTTGATGCAGTGAGGTTCACTAATTTCTCCCAAAGTGTAAAAATTTACTCTGTGGTTGCACGAAAGGATCCGTTACTGCGCCACAGAGTAATATTTCATCACTTTTCCGAGTATATCCTACAGCGTACTTTTTTGCGTGTACATCAATTGATTCATCTTGTCTGAGTGAACAAATGTCGTACTTATTCTCTTCATATCTTCCTAACGTTAAAAAAAGTATTCTTATAAACGAAAAATTGAAAAACACCTAAATGTTTTACCGTTTAAAATTTTTCGGAGATAGTTATAAACATTTGATCGAATTCCCTTCAAATGTCAAAAACTTATCCCAACCTGTTTCCGAGTTATCATAAAAAAGAAACCAATTGAGGTCGAATTGTGTATAGATATAAAACGATTTAGGTTTTACTAAAGGATTGAGACAGAAATTGAACAATTTGATGAGTCTACAATACAAAAGGATAAAACTCGCTGTAAAAAAATGGGTCAATGAAGTTATGACCTATTGAATTCTTGGAATGTATAAAAGGATAGACTCTGCTACGTAAGAGTCGTAAGATGATAGAATACCATTTTCTCTTTTTGTTTTACAGCAGCGCTACCACACCTACATTCTTCAAAAAATTTTCAAGTATCTGAAAAGAGGTTTCAAAATCTTGAAATCTGAGAATCGGGATGAAACACTATCTGGGTGCGACGACCCTGGAATCGATACTTCTATTGAGCTTTGTATCGAAGTCCGTCTCGTTCTCCTTTTTTAAAGGCGTATACGCATTCTGACAAACTCCATTACGCTTAACGTAGGCTACGTTCGTACGCTAAAGAGATTTTACGAACGAAGCAACCGCATGGCTCGAAATACGTACATAAATATTCGTGCAGAATTTTCTGGTGTGGATTTTACGTGCGGTAGGTTAGGATGCGCGATGCGAGCTGTCTGACGTCTGAACCACCAATAAAGTGCAACAACTCACGCACCCAGTCGCACGAATTTGCATATAAGCACTCGTATTCCAACCCACCAATAAAGCGACACCTCAATCAGATGCAGATCTAAGTTCTGTCGATCAGAATAAAATCCTGCTCGGGATCTCGAAAACATCTCGACACTTTTTTTTAATACAGGAATCACAGCGAAAAAGGAGCTCAAAAAAGGGGACACAGGGTAATTTTTCACCGAAAACGAGGAAAAATAGGGCAAGCATTTAGCATTTATTTTTACATATAGAAAAAAAAGAAATATTATATTTTTAGATAATGATAAACGGGTTTTTGAAGATTTCTGCCATTAGGGGCCGTTCAAAAACCAGTTCACGCTATCACACTGGTTTTGTGACGATTTGTGACGTAGGAAGGATGGGTTTACGCAGAATGTGAAATTACATCCTCTTTACCAACTTAAAAAAATTGCTATTTTTCTCCTGTTTTCAAGGAACTTCTCCTTTTTCTTGTTTCTTCATTTAAATGAGAACTAAATTAATAGAACCGGTAAGAAAATCCAAGTATTGTCGTTGAAAATTAATTCATTTTAATTCAGAAGTTTACTCTCATATTTTTGGTTCTGAAATTCATCTCTGTTGGTTAAACTATTTGGTTGAAGATTGAATTATTTTATTAATAATTCATTTTTTAGAGTAAAAAATATAAATTTCTCAAGTGAAATTTTAGTATTCTACTGTTGTTTAATAATTGATCGATTTTAGTAGAAACTTTAACAATCTGGTTGAAAATGTACGGATTTTGTTGTAGATTCGTTCTTTTTGGTACAAAATTATTTTTTTATTCAAAATTCAACTACTTGCTAGAAATTTGAACAACTTTTCTAAAAATGATCTTTTTTGTCTGATAATTAATTATTAAACTGAGGATTTAATTGCACATTATGGGTCAAAAAATTAAAGTTTTTCGTTGAAAACTTCGACAATTATTATAAATTTAGAGAAATCAGGTTACAAGTTTCGTAAATTTAATATAACTTTAGTAAAATTCAGTTTAAAAAGCCGTTATTCTCAGTTATAATTATGGAATTTTCTGAGACATTGTATCTAAAAATTTCGAAAATTGTAACCAAAAAATTCACGTTTCGAATAGGTGAACTTTTATTTCGGTACATTTAACAGAAAATCATTAAACTTTTTTCGTAATTTAAGGTAAGTTTACGAAAATTCCGTTACAAATTTGTAATTTATAATAAAAATTTCAGTAAATTCAGTTACAAATTTCGTGAATTTAAGATGCAGTTGCGTAAAAGTAACGGATATATCATAAAATTTTCCGTTACTTTTATAACTTTATAACTTCGTAAATTTCAGAATATTACTAACAGCGTTGACTTACAGAATACACAGTTACAAAATTTAGAAATATCAGATGTTTTAGATTAGAAGTAAGGAAATAAATTTTGCACCTGTATATTTTGTAAATATACATGTTTTTAGCTTCTTTTGAAAATAAAACCAAGCATATAGTTAAGAAAAAGAATTGATATTTTCAAAAAATTTAATATTATAATAAATAAGTTTTTCTTTATAATGAAATACACTCAGAAAAAAGCAAAGAATTAATTTGCTCAATTTAAAGGTATTATTTATTTGAGTATGTTTAGTTGATTCAACCAAATAAATAATTTGACCGGAATATATCACTTATTTGGTTAAAGTAACGAGATATGATTCCATTAACTCCCTACAATATCCATAATTGATGAAAGAATCCCAAACAAATGTATGAAAAAAGCCTTTCAATCAGATTTGGTGACAGGTCGGTTTTCTGATGATGCAAGTGATGCTTATCAAAAGTTTTAATCAATAGGAAGGGCTTTTTCAATATATTTGTACGACTGTTGATACGACGCTTTTTGATTCAAACAAAATATTTGTTTGGATCTACCAATAAATTTGATTGGATCAACCAAAATATTTATTGTAATCAACCAAACTTTATTAACCAAAAAATTTGGTTGAATCAACCAAACATTTCATTGACCATACAGCAATGTATTTATTTGTTTCATCCAACCTAATTTTTGTTAAATCAACCAAACTTTTTTCTGAGTATAGTTTGTCGAGTACGAAACTCTCAGTTATTATTCACTTCATATTACTATGAATCTAAACAAAATCAAGAAAAAATCCGAGGTGGCCTTTTTGAAAAAATTCACTTTTTAATGTTTTTTGAGAAATTTATACCATTTTAGTCATTTTTCAATTTTTAAAAGTTTCTTTCAGGAATTTGAAAAAGCGCTGATTGTACAACAGCCCCTTTTCCAGTTCTCGTTGTTCATACCAAAAAAATTCGGCAATTTGTACCGAACTTTCGTTATAAGCAGCCACAGCCTTTTAAAATGATCTGCGTTAATTTCTGGTTAAAAATATTTTTGTTGTAAAAAAATATACGTGGTTTATATATTTACAAGGGAAACAATAGATTTGAGCCCAAGCAATTGCGTGACCACCAGGGCCAGACTGTCCGATTCCATATAAAATTGGTCTATAATTGAATTCGTCTGGCGAGTTGAAACTCCTTTTTTGTAGAATGATTGATTAATAACATAGTTGTTATTTTTTATTTATTATTATTAAATTAAATTAAATTACAATTATTACATTTTTCTCGAGAGTTGAAACCCTTTTTTTTGTAGAATGATTGATTATCACCATCGTTGTTGTTCTTTTTCATTTTCTGATTCGACACTTTCTAAATGGCGAACGAAGGTAATTTTTCGAGATTTCCTTCAGGTTCCCAGGGATGCTGAGTGGTTGTTGACTGCAGCACTCGTCTCGTTTATACAAAATCGACGAATACCAGGGCAAAAGCGTCGAAGGCTAATTATTCTGATCGAATTTAACGAGCACCGGGATCGACTCCTTTCGCACCGAAAGAGTTGAACAGATTCGTATCGCAACATCGTCAATTAATGGCCCACAGATCTCTGCGCAAGGAAGCAAAGGACTGCCATTGCGAATTAATTATCCGCGAGACTACGAATCGCCGGCAAGTTAATTACCATCGACGGTCCCTGATTTACTTTCCGCACGCCTTAGTTCCCATTGTCAGATCTGCACGATCCAATCCACTAAGTTTGATCCACGAAGATCGATAGGAAACTGCTCTCTGCTCTGTTCTGACGATGTTTCGCAAACCAGGAACTGGCTCTAAATCCACGGGTCAAATTGTTTTATTTAGGCCACAACAGTTCAAAAATAATCTCAAGTTTTTTAAATAAAAAATTATTTGGAAAGCAACAACAATGTGTGTTCATCGATCGTCCATCAATTAAAGTAATCAATATTGAAATTAAAATTTGGTTTATTGTTTATAGTTTATCCACAAAGCGGGTATGACTACAGTAACTAAAAAATATTTTGCAATTAATAGTAATGAAGAAATAACATTTTTCGATTGGAAAATGGAAAAATAACACTGACACAAACATGGATTAAAATTGTCAACAACATTTTATAATGACTAAACTTTAAGCACAATGTTGAAAACAAATTTTCGATTACTTAAAATTTGACTTTTAAATATTTATTTATTATTTACTTTTATATTATTAATTTTAGAAAATAAAATTTTAACCTGAAGAAGGCACAAAAAAGTAGCGGAAACGTCATAAACCAATTTTTAGTAATAAATGATCGTATGACCGAAGATTTAAAGTTGAAATTTTAATTTCAATATTGATTACATTATTCTAAACATTTCATTAATTAAATCACAGTGTGTCTCGACTGACTTCAACTTAAAAGGGCTTGCACCTCACATTTTTTTTCTATTCTGGGATATATCTCACGATCATTTTTCGTAAAAAGTATATTTTATATATTTTATACAGCAAAGAAGGAAAAGAAACAAAACGAAAATTTCGTTAAGTTCCTTTTTTTTTAATTCGACACAAAACTTTGACGAAACTTAATTTTTACATTGTGCTTCCGCAGAGAATAGTGAACGCATTTCGTTCGAATCCCTGATTTTTATGAAATTAAAAAAACAATACAATGCTCTAACACTATTAGAACCGAGGCTATGGCCTTCTGAAAATAACTCTTTTTATGAACTCAACACTTTTATTAACGTTATAAAAATATTATTATAAGTTTAAAATCCGTCATGGTTACTGCATTTACATAATGCCCATAAAATAAAAATTTGCAGTATATTTCTTATCCTCTGAAAACGAAAAATTAAAAAAAAGTTCAGCCAAACTCCATAGGAAGATCAATTTTCAGAAGGCCATAACTTCGGTGCTATTAGAAATAAATCACTATTTTATATTCGTCGAAATTCCGTTGTATTTATATTATTTTGTGGCAATTTCACACAATTTCACACAATCTTGGACAATTTTGTGACAATTCCTGTCATGTTCAGAAAATTAAGTTTTTTGGAAAACGAGAAAATTTATTTAAACAATTGAAAAAAAAAGTTCATAGGAAAGGTTAACTTATTTCCATTAAAATATATGAAAGGTCCACGGTCTAACATAAACCTGTGAACTGAAACTTTTTTCGAAATTGATTTTTTCGTATTTTCTTGAACATTTTTATCATGCAACTAATGCCCCGCGATTAAAACGGCAAGATTCCTTTTAGTTTTTTAAAAATGGATTTTCGAAAATTGGGTTTTGGTATCTAGAGAATAGGTCCACAGACTAAACATGTTTACTGCTTATGGCGTCTTATGGAAAATCCGTATCTGAAATTTTTTGCAATAACCTATTTTGAATTTTTGCAAACTTGCCCGAAGCTTGAAAAACAACGCAGAAACAAGCGAGTCTACAAAAAACAATAGAAAACCAGCGGTAGAACAGTGCGTATAACATGTTTAGACCGCTGGACCCCTTTAAGATAACATATGAATAGCTTTCAATTGTTATATAACTTTCAAGTTTTATACAAATGTTATAAAACTAACATTTATTATTTTTCTCTAGTAAATGAACAAAACAAATTTTTACAGTTTTAAAAAATATTAAAAATTGCAAAAATAACAACGAATTTCCTTCGCTGTGTAAAATTTCTGAAATGTCGGTTAACAGGTTTAGACCGCGGACCCTTCATGTTGATTAACTGTGGTTAACTTTATTAAATTTAAGTTCAATATTTCTAGAATTGTAAATTTGTGCTAATACTTGTGCAAAAATATATAAAATTTAATACAAAAATAGAATTAAATACACGGAGAAAAATGGATGTTTAAATGTAGATGTTTAAAGGTTAAGATTGTCCCACCTAACATGCAGATATTC
>JAAAKG020049273.1:0-18478 GCA_010014905.2 Druon quercuslanigerum
CTATTATATTTTAACTATTTAAAAATGTCACCTACAGTTAAATAAATTGCAAATTAATTTTCAGCTACAATATTTGGTAATGAAAGATCAAATTTTGAGCAATTTTCAGATGAAAAATTCTTGGGTTAATTGTAATGAAATTCATAATGGAAAGACCCCCTTCCCCCACCCAATTCAAAACGAGCAGGATATTTCAATTTCCTATTATATTTTAACTATTTAAAAATGTCACCTACAGTTAAATAAATTGCAAATTAATTTTCAGCTACAATATTTGGCAATAAAAGTTCAAATTTAAGCAATTTGCGCTGAAAAATTCTTGAAAATGATCGTAATGAGATACATAATGGAAGATTAATACCCCCCAGTTTAATCAGTATGACTGATTAAACTAACCAAGCATGCTTTCATTGAAAAAAAATCACTTCTACTAAAAAACAGGTAATTTTACTTTTTAGTAAAATTTAGAAACGGTTACTGCATAAAGCTTTAGTTACGCGTATTTAAAAATATCAACCGTAGTTTCTAACAATAAAATTAATGTAGATATTTTTTGAAAAACTAGTAAGGTCAAATTTCACATAAAAATAATATACATACATTCTTTTAAATGATAAGAATGAAAAAAATTAATTTGAATATCCTCATTACTCTTACATGCAGAATAGACATCCTGACATTCCTAACATACCAGAACCGTCTTTCAGCAAATCAAATATGTCAATTACTGTTGAAAGAATCAATCTTAAACTACAAAACTGAATAACTAATTCATTTCTCGTCAAAAATTGGTTCCTCGTTAAAGCCGTTTCGAAATAATTACAGTTGCCAGAAAAATTTTGAAGAACAATTATACGGAGATGGAAAAATCTCCACCTACTTTGTTCCCCAATATAATTTAGAATACCCAAAGAGTCAGTATCGTCTCGTTTTTAGTGGCATACCCCTTCGAAATTTCTAGCTGGAATTCCTCAGTGATGACAGGGGCGTAGAATTTAACCAAGAGACGTGACCAAGATGTCGAAAATGTTCGGAGGCGTGGCAGTCAAATGAGTTACGATCGATCCTTTTGTTTTATAACTGGGCCTGGTCCTACTCTAGGGGTCACAGTAATTATGGTAATTTTTCTAGATTTCTGACCTCTCCAAGTATGCCGGTAAAATAATCAGGTATCTGGCCGCCGGGTTTAAAAAGTCTTATTAATGAGCAACACAGACCGAACGCGGGTGGAAAATATTATGGCGTCCTTTTCGTAGTTTAGGTAAAATGTCCACGTGCTGTTATTAAGAACGCGTGGTTCACCGAAAAATTCGTATGATTATAATGTTTCTCCTTACAAAAATTGAAAATTATATATCATTGTCCCAAGAAAGTATCTTTCTTGGAGTTTTGTTAAATGGAAAAGAAAAATACATGACTGATTATGTTTTAAGGTTATTATATTAACTTTTAAGAATGGTTACTAAGTATTTAAAAGTTGTTCGGCTCATTAAAAAATAATCTTGGAATTTATCGATGGTATAGTACACTGTAAAAAATATTGGAAATTCTTCCTATGAAATAGTAGGAAATATTTCCGAAACTGGTAATGGGAAATCCTACTTCATTTCAATGAAGTACCTGAGTTCAGTGTTCAGTGTTATTCAGAATTTATTTCAACACTTTTTGGTAGAAGAATATGGAAGAGATGTTCTCAAAATATGGAGAGATAGCGTGGACAGAAAAGCTCCTGCTATTTACAAGTATTTAAGAGATTATTTTTTAAAATATAAACAAAGAAAAACATCCCAGAAGTTAGCAGGATAAAAACTACCCTGGAGGAAATAAAAATTGAAATTGAGCGGCTAAGAAGTGATCTTCCAAAAACATTGGGATTTGTTACACTTCTGCCTACATTTTCCAATGAAGCCAATTTATTTTCGCTGATTGTCACAGTAAACATGGACATACACATATTTCATAACATTGTAATAAAAAGAATATATATTAAATTTATATTTACAATTTCCAGGACGCAAATGCTACCGATGAGGAAGTTGAAAATGCAGCGGACTCGACTCGACCTATCTTAATTGTAAAAGGTATATCTTTAATATAATATAATATTTTTAAAATAATTGAATATAAATTCCAAAAAAATAATAACAATATCTGTTTCATTTTGCAGGGATGTCACTTTACGAAGAAAATGCTTCATGTGCTCTAGTTTGCGACAAAACGATCCTGTTGAAGGCAAATACCATTTTGGAAAAAGTGCTGTTTTTAGTATTGAGCCATTGCGTATATGGTTATAATTATGCAGCAAATTAATCATTCACGTTGGAATTTATGCAAAGGTATTTTCAGAAAAATTTTTAAAATTAGTAAATAAGAGTTCAGTTACATGCAATGTCTATAATCCTTGTTCTTGTTGTTTTAGAATGCTTCTAGAAATCAATCCCGACAATGGACACAGATGAGGAAGAAAAGATAAACATAAAAAAAATGAAACAAGAGCCAAAAGTAATGTCTTTGATGTCGGCTATTATAAATTTTTCTACGTAATAAGCACTTTATTCATATTATATATTTAAATAATTATGTAGAATTGTACTTTTTCCTAAATTCATCAGAAATTTTTCCAAGTAGTTCGAACATTTTTCCTATACGATTAGACTCTTTCTCCTATGTACCTCGGAAATTTTTCCAAATAGGTACGAAATTTTTCCTATATACTTCGACTCTTTCTCCCATATACCTTGGAAATTTTTCCTACACAGCGACTTTTTCTCCTATATACTTTCGACATTTTTCGAAAAAGGTTGAAAATTTGTCCTAACAGGTTGGAAATTTTCCCTAAACACTGTGACTTTTTCTCCTACATACTTTCGAAATTTTTCCAAACAGGTCGAAAATTTCTCCTACATTCTTCGAATATTTTTGCTACTTAGTTAGGAAATTTTCCCTAATAAATAGTAGGAAAAAATTCCCAGGCTAGTGGGATATATATCCAAGTATTTCATAGGAAAAATCTCCAACCAATCGGGTTATCTGATGTCCGACGAATTTCGGAGTTTTCTCCGAAAAATTTTTTACAGTGTATAGTTTCCTGTCTCTATTTAATAAAACTCTTGCTCCCTATCCAGTTTTATCATAATTATAATTGAGAACTGAAACTCAATTAATGATAACGGCTACTTTAATTATTGTACCTATTTCAATAAAAAAAATAACAGTTAGAAATGGTAAAGAGCAGCACGCGTTGCGATTGTTCATTGATGCGGGTCACAATTCTTCTTTGCTAGAGAAATCGAACCTGCGTGGAGACCGAAGAGCCGGATCACTTCACTATGTATAGGAGCGGAAGAGGGTCTAATTTTCTTAAGAACAATCTCGTCGCTGCAGTGGTTGAGCTACCGGAAACACTGTTAATGAGAGAACAGAAAGGGTGGACGGTAAATTGCAGATGAAAATGAATTGAGTGAATAGAGTGGAGTACTCTGAGTGGCGGGAAGTGAGCAACTTCGCCATACCAGCCCCTTGATACTCGTTGTTCAAATAAGAGCGTAACTATTTCGTTAACTACCTGAATAACATAGGATTGCAATGCTGTATTTGCTAAGAAAAATAGTGCAATTTTTACGAAACTAATTTTGTTCCCAAAGATATCTTTTTTGTCCGTTTGTTTAAATTTGCTCAAAATTAAATACGGGAATTAATAGCAAATTATAGTAGTTGAATGTTAGGAAATAGCAAATCAAATGAAAATTATGTGAGATGAAACTCCCCATAAAGTTTCTATTTGGTGAGCAAATGTTGGATAACACCAAGTACGAACCCGCCTCGAAATATATAAAAAATCGTATTTACTTTTATGATAAATGAAATAAAAATTTTTTGTTTAAAAATCATTAGAAGCCATTAGCAATTGCAGCAAAATAAATAAGAGCCCCTAGAAATTAAGAAAGTCATAATTTGTCAATATACAAAAATGGAAACGAAAGCTCATAATCATTATAGAAACCTTTATGAAAAAATATAATATTATATAATACTTCGACCGAATTCCGAAAATATACCTGAATATTAGGGTAGCCCAAAAAATAAAATATTTTTTTATAATTGACTCACCACCCCTCCCAATTTTTTTCATTTAATGTAAAAATAATTGTACGTTAAAAAATATTTTACCCTTGGCCCAAGGACTTAAAACGCTAAAAAGTATTAATAATTCATTAAGGATCACAATAAATGTGTAAAATAGAGATATTAGGCTCAAATTTGGTTCAATTCTGCAGGGCTGCGTATAATTACTATTGAGATTTCTTTGATTGAGGCATTAAATATTTTACCTCAATTTATCAAAAGATATTCTGTGTTTAAACATAGCTTAAAATATGATATTATGATTTGAAATGAGCGATTTTAGAAATGCGTGTTACATTATCTGTAAATATGTATTTCTTATGTATAAAAGTGAAGTCAAAAACAAATTACTTTAAAAAACTATTTTCTTAACTCTAAGATGTATTATAGATTGATTTAAAAACCTACGTATCTTGAGAAGTGCAACTAAAAATAAAAAAGGAAGAAAATAGAATTTTCTGTCCTTTAGAGAGAGATTTTTGGCTTTATAAGCATAGTACTCTAAGTCTATAGTATAGTAACTAGAGTTCGAAAGTCGGCGTCAAAAGTACGCGACCCTCAATTTGAACGTTCACCACTCGTTCCAAAAAAATCGCAGAAAATTGTACCCAGGTAGACGTGAAAGCTTAAAGTCTCCTGCGTTGAACAATATGTGTATTGTTGTTCTTCAAAATTATTTACGCTAGCGCTGATGAAAAACGTGTCAAAAAAGAGGTTTCAGAGGGACTTTTTTTTAGCTTCGACTTTCGAGACTTCCCAAAACCAGCTGGAAGTCTTGAAAATTTTTAAAAAATTCATAGACGCTCCTTAAAGTGTCTAAAATGCAACGCAGTTTTCAAATTTTTTAAATATCAAATTTTTTGCTAATTACAGACCGCAAAATCTTATCTTGGACAGAAATAATATGATAGAGAGTTGGTTTATGGCTTATAAAATGTGCAGTTTTGCAACTTGATTGAAGTACACTTTAAAAAAATGAAATACGAACGATATTTCGCGAAATAATCCTTTAAGAATATTTCTCGATTTAAGGTGAGTAGGCACCGTAGAAAAAGTGTTAGAAAAAAAATTTTTCCCTCACAACTATTGACCTGTGGGTGAGCCATTATCCCCTCTTCCTCCTGAGGTATACTAAAAAAAGTGCCTCCAAAACCTCGTTTTTTGACAAGTTTTACATCAGCGCTAGCGTAAAAATTTTTGTAGAACAACAATATACATATCGTTCAACGCAGGAGACTTTAAGCTTTTACGTCTACTTGGCTGCAATTTTCTGCGATTTTTTTGGAACGAGTGGTGAACGTTCAAAATGAGGGTCGCGTACTTTTGATGCCGACTTTAGTTTCTATCAGTTTTTATAAGGTGATATTATTATTATTATTATTTTAACAAAAAGATGGTATTTTACCTATTATTTAACTAGTTGTGGTTTAATTTCCGCAATATTTCTCTAAGGTGTAGTTTTTGAAAGTTTCAGGGTAGTTTTCTATCAATGGCACACAGAAAAACTGGGGGTTCAATAAAGTTGCGGCTCAAATAAAAGTGGGTATCATTTAGAACGCGCGTATTGAAAAATCATCGTCTAATGCAGAGACTTGGAAACTGATTCCATGCTTTGCTTCTTCCAAAGAAAAAGTTTCATATGAACATTTCAAATTTCACATCTGAGTTTTCTCATTAAAATGTATGGAGGATAAAAATAGGTATTTTTTATTAGTATGCATATATTCTCATCAGTCAAAATTATTTACGCCAAATTCACAACATGCAACATATATTGGAACCTAAGAAACTGACACAGAAAAAACTGGGGGTTCACTAAAGTTGCGGCTCAAATAAAAGTTAGTATCATTTAGAACTTGAGCCTGCAAAGTAGGGCTGGTAAGTTAGGGATCGATTTACGGTTATCGAACGATGACTTAATGTTGGCAACTTTGTTGCATAACCTGCAAAAAAGATGCTTTAAGGTAAAAATGATTTAATTAATTGAACAAAATTACAATGGGGATCGTTTAGAACACCAACTAAGGTGTCATTTAGAGCTTATCTATCGTTTTAGGTTCCTTTTCAGCAAGTGGGGTTCATTTTGGTTGCAGCTCCTTTGTAACCAAGAATGGGTTCCAATGGAAACCCCAGTCTTTTCTGTGCTTTATAAACTATATAAGAACATTATAAACTGCAACTATAACTGATAATAACCCTATAGAGTATAGAGTGTTTCAATTTAGAATTTTCCTAATCTAAAATGCTTGCAGATTACTCTACTTGAAAGTCATGAGATTTTATCACTGAAAACTGGAAAGAGCTCATAACTTTACTTTTATAATTTTCAGGCATACAAACAAATATTTTCATGTTGAGCATTTTCCTAAAATTTAATTTGGTCCAAAAGTATAATAATTCTTGGCTTATTATGGATTCTTTTTTTTTAAGAGTAAAAGTGTCGCGACTATAGAGTGTTTAAATAATACACGCGCGCTTGATTATGTTTCAATGAACAAATGGCCACGACTTGAGATCCCATGGGGATAGCTATGCTGTGTGCAGCGGTTCCCCATTAAAATTTAACAGTATAATCTTTATTAAAATTAGTCGTACTTCGTGAACCAATTAGACGCGATCGTTTACGTCCAATGGTATGTCGCCCCATGCGCACGTCGCTCAATTATGTAGGCATTTTAATAGCACAGCGAAAAGATACGTAGTTGCCATTATTTTGGATAACTCCAGATGAAGTTCCCAATCGGGAGGTAGTTTATCACGATTTTTCTTAACGTAACATTCTACTAATTTGAGATCGTGAAAGATAATTAATCTCTCTAATTTGTTGTATATCTAAACAATGTCCACAACATTTAAACAATAGGTCATATTAAAGTATTATGTTGAAAAATATAATCATGAAATTCATCGAGCTGCATAATTAAATTTAGGAATTATTACTTTCAAAAATTGATCATATCCCAATGAAATAATTCAATCCAGTTTCGTCTATAAAGTATGAGTCAATCGACCACTGTCATTTATTGAGTGGAATGCAATTAATTATCATGTCCCTTACTCATAACAAATCGCTTTGTCTAGACTGGATCATCGGCTATAATCGATATTCGATATCCAGAGTCCAGACGCAGTTCGAACCGAATGAAAATTTGAAGACGGTAATGACAAAATGATTGCGTCTTTGGTGAACAACAGCGGCCCTCAGAGCAGGCCGTGGCCAATGTTATAAATGCGCGTCGCTAAATCGGAACTACTCAAAGTATTGATTGTATGAGTACTCGCACACTCTTGAATCGATTTGTATCAAGATTCGACTGCTTCGAAAGACGAGATGGATGAACCGCATTTCAAAATCTATTAGTCATCACCCACACGCAATCAGGACCTCTCGTACTTGTACGGTGCGGACAGGTATAAGCATATCGCCCGCATTGTATCCGAGCATCGTGATGCATTATTTGCGTGCCCGGAATTTTAATGCGTTCATTGCTAATGCATGTCAAATGATATTCCAATACTAATGATACTATATCTTGCTATTCTACTTTCCAAGAGTCAATTTTCTGCCAGATGCATTTTATAGATTAATCTAAATTTGTTTTAATGCAAATCTTTAACCACTTGTTGTGTTGAAGCATTTTAAGATGAAGATTAGGTTGCTCATTAGAAAGTAACATTTAAAAAACATGTAATTTGTAAAATCGACTGTGTGAATACAAAATCCTGCAAACGTCAAACATCAAATTTCATTTTTTGGTGAGTTATGGAGGTAAGAAGAAAATGTAAGATATTAGTTTTTTTCGTAAACCTATGAATCGGTGTTTATAAACAAAATATACACGGTGACCCATTTTAATCTATAATCCCAAATATCTTCTAAAATACTTTATCTACGTACGAATGGTTCTAACAAAGGTTGACCAGGACCGAGAGGGACATTTGACAGTACCATAAATTTTGACCTTGAGATCAATTTTGAAGGTCAAATGGAGGTATGATCCTTTTCTTAAATGAGAACCCCTATTTGAAACTGCGGATTTGAAAATAGCGAGAAATTTTACGTCAAAAATGACCTGTGAAAAAAATTAAGGTCAAATGTTTGAAAAACGACCAGATGCCCCTTTTCAAGGTGATGTACATCTTAACACTTCATCGACTTTTTTTAAGCATCTTGAACGTTTGTTCATCCCGAAAGACAAAACAGTTAAGAAAAAGGGCATCTGGTCGTTTGTCAGACATTTGACCTTAATTTTTTACCTTTCCAAGGTCACCAAAACCATTTTTGCATGGATCATTTTTGACGTGAAACCTCCCGCTCTCTTCAAATCCGGAGTCAAAATTAGGGGTTCTCATTTAAGAAAAGGGTCTTACCTCCATTTGACCTTGAAAATTGATCCTGGTCAACCTTTGTTAGAACCATTTCTTCGTAGAAAAAGTATTTTAGAAGATATTTGGTCGCTTCTCAGACATTTGACCTTAATTTTTTACATTTGCAAGGTCACAAAAACCATTTTTCCACAGGTCATTTTTGACGTAAAATTTGTCGGTCTTTTCAAATCCGCAGTCAAAAATTGGAGTTCTTATTTCAGAAAAGGGTCTTACCTCCATCTGACTTTGAAAATTGACCTCAAATTCAAAATTGATGGTACAGTCAAATGTTCCTTTCGGTCCTGTTCAACCTTGTTGGAACCATTTCTTCGTAGATAATGTATTTAGAAAGGTATTTGGGATTAGTGATTAAAATGGGTCATCGTGTATATTATATAGTTTAGTGTAACCAATACATGATTTTTTTTTAATTTGAACCAAAAATAGAAATAAAAGTTTTTTTTAATTTTTCAATAAAAAAAATTGAGATCATGCTCCATATGCCTCTAAGTTTTATTTTAAATATTATTTAGCTGTTTATTTCAACATATTTTTTCAAAGATTACAAAAAATTACCACGTATTTGTTTGGTCAGAGTATATTTTAAAAATTGTTCTCGAAAATTGTTACATTGGTTCCTTTTCCCAAAACAAAATTTTTCTTAAATGAATCATAGTTTTTTTCTGATGTGAAATACATCTCCATTAAAAAAAATGAAGTTGTTAGACACAAAAAAAACATATTATAAAGTGAAAGGGAAAACATTCGTATTCTTCCCATTTGAAAAATTTTCTTGCTTTTTAAGAGTATCTCCTACTTATTATTATTATTATTATAAAATGTTGGCACATGCTTACGATGGTTACTGCCCAACATGTCGCAGGCATTTTTGATTTAGAGTTGGATTTTTATATTTTTGGAATAGTTTTGCACAGGGCTGTCCCGGTATATATCATCAGTCACGGACGCAGTTCATAATGCAATCAAGTGATCTGATGAGAGCAGTGTGTCTGCTTAAGGTGGGTTTCGAACCACCAGAACCCATGCATTATTTCATGCAAGCTCTTGTGTTTTTATGGCTTTTTTAAGTCGTTTTCAATTAGGGTCTCATTGAGATATTCCAACCAATGTAAAATAATTCATAAACGTAAAAATTGAAAATTATAAAATGGAGGAAATAAAAATAAATCTTGAGTGGGAAGAATAACTATAATTGAAAATCATGAGTTATATATATGTATCGGCAATAATTCTGTCAGCCTTGAGAAGAGAGGCGAGGAGCGAATGAGGTTTATTGAAAAGGATCGACGTAATTTACGTCAACTTTACCCGTTAAGCGATTATCATCGACGGTGTCCCATGGCAATGTGGCGCCACTCGTAGCCAATTAGGCAAAGCAATTAAAGAATTACACCACTATACGCCCAGGCATCATTCCTAACGTCCAGTTCAAGGCAGGCTGATCACCAACGAAGGACGCACTTCCTCGGAATCGGACGACCAACAAGAAAGCGAATGAATTCCCACATTCGTAAAATCGGTCCTTTATGATTCAACCGGATCGTAATCTTTCGGATATCTCCATATGTTGTCAGAAAGTCATCGACATCGAATTAAACGGCTTAAGCGTCTTGTCTTCTCGCAGATCAACGAAATAACTAGTTCTAATAGACTAATATGTACCTATATTAATATTATGTATATATTATTTTATCTTTAAACTAGAAAATATTGACTGATTTAAATATTATTATCAGAGAGCGTCCATTAATTACGTAACGCTTAAGGGGGGGGGGGGGGGCGAAGCCTTTCTTACATAAGTTTACTCTTTGTAATTACTTTTTTATATATGCTAATTGTTTTGGCGGTTGAATACCATTTTTCACATTATATCATTATGTTTGATTGTGTATTATTTTATTTACATACGTCCAATAAATATAGAGTCGATAGTTAAATAATTCTTGATATCCTACTTCTCTTTGTATTCCTTTGAAATATTCAAAATCACATAACAATTAGCACTTCTAATCCTTTTAAATCCGGGTAAATCCCTTAAATTCTGTACAAATAGATTGAAATCCATAAAATTCCATGAAATATTTTGAAATTTTATGAGATCTCTTGAAATCTTTAAAATTACTTGGAAGTTCTTCATCCGTGGAAAGCTGTACAAATCTCTTAAAATCCATTACAATATATTGAATTCCAATAATATCTTTTAAAAGCCATTCAAAATCTTCGACATCCCTTAAAATGAATTCCCTTTATACCCAGAGGTGCAGGCAGGGGGTGACTTACGCCCTCCCCCCCGAAAGTAAGTATTCTTATTATTCAATTCCCTTTTCCCCCACTCTTGGCCTATTAATAACTCCGACGCCCCCTCCCCTTACCGCAAAAATCAAAGCAAGCCCTCTCGAGAAAAATCCTGGCTACGCCAAAAACTGGAGTTTCCATTAAAAGCCATTTTTGATTCCAAAGGAGCTGCAACAAAAATAAACCCCACTTGCTGAAAATTAACGCAAAACAATAAATAAGCTCTAAATTATATCTTAGTTGGTATTCTAAATGATCCCAGTTGTAATTGAGCCTATTTACAAAGAACCTATTTTTCACTTTGCACTTCGACATTTTTTTAAATTAAGAACATACTTTTTACCTTGAAGCACACATGTAATCAAATATTGATGGACATAACTTAATGAAGATAATTAAATTGCAAAAGATTACCGCAGGTAATATTACTGCATGTATCTATTGGAGCTCAAGTTCTAAATGATACCAACCAAAATCCTATAAATTCTCTTCAATTCCCTTGAAATCTTCAAATTCTCATTAAAATCCCTTGATACTTTCAAAATTCTTGATCATAATTCAGTATCACATAAAATCCTTTAAAACCCTTTGAAATCCAATGTCTTATTTCGAAATTTCTAAAAATCTATTATAATTCCCTTTTATAAGTACCATCAAATCAAACGTGGTGATTTCGAACCAATCAAGACTTCAACCGAATTTACTCCAAATGTGCGAAATTACCCCTCTTGAGGATATATTGCCTAATGTGTGCCATAAAAGTTGCTTTTAAAAAAATGTTTACCCAGACCAAATTTTTGGGCGCAATGTACATTGGATATGGTCAAATGTATTATTTTATTACATTGAAAAAGCATCCCTCAAAATTTATGAACTGGACTTGCGCAATATGACCTTTAGTATTGGCTGACAATGAAAGATCTTTTTCCTTAACAGAACATTGCTGTGCCGCAACGATCGAGAAGACAGAAACCAGGGTGTAAGAGAGGATGGAGGAGGTTAAGAATTGTTCTGAAATATGGTGAGTCGTAAATATTTTTCGTTGGCAATATTTTGTCACCTTTATTGCTTCGTGCTTTTGTTTGATCGTAAATTCGGTGGCGACTGGAAGTAGGTACAGGTACTTTACTGCATTGATCTATTCGATCATGCATTGTGTACCACTCTTCCAGAGGGCTTCCCCAACCGTGACTGAATGTCAAATTTTGATTTGCAGTCAAGACAAGTTAATGATTTCTCCGTCGGAAGTTTATTCTCTCTCATTATCAGGGTCTATGACAGCTTCTGTCTATTAAAGCTCCTGATTTATATTTTTATGGGTGACTACAGTAGAATTGGTACATGGTATAACATTATTATTATGGACAATATCAAAAATGCCGAAAGGTCGAAACGTAAGAAGATAATTTTTTTGACAAAATATATAATTTTTGTAGAAATTGTTGATATAAGTTGTCATTAACATCAGAATCCTTTGTTTTTATTATATGACCGTATATCCAAATTAATTTTTTATTCATGAAGATTAGCAACGTTGTTTAAAGAACGGTCGAAGACAAATTTCAGAGTAAAGGAATACTCCAATTACACTGAATATACATATATTTACATACATTTAACCTTTTTAGTGTAGTAACAGTCGCTTTTATAAAAATAACGTAAAGAGCCAGTGCAATATTATAATCTGCTTATTTCAAAACAACTTTTTACATTTAAGTTCAATATATAAACTGAAAGAAACTTCAATATCGAAATTGTAATGAAAAATATATTACAAAATACCTAAATAGTTTATCATACACAAATGCTGGTTCTTATGTATTGCGTCTTTCGACTTTTTCCACTTGCTCAAAAAAAAGTTGTTTTAAAAATATTTTGTTTCTAATTTTATATACTCCTATGTTTTTATATCCTGATATGTTTGATAATCTGATTTTTGTATTCTCAAATTTCAGTTTAGGAGGTGATATATTCGATTTTATTAATATTTTATTTAAAACTCCCTTTTAATTAAGAACTAGACCTATCTTTGAAATGATTGTAGCCAATTACATTTATTTCAAGTATTACCTGCATTTTTTCCCAAGTAAAACTTGAATTATTTCGAAAACACTACAAGTTTTCATTATACGAGTAGATCGATAATTTTGACATGTCTCCTATATAGGTTTCAAGCATTTTTCAATTTTGGAATTTAAAAATTATAGGTTCAATTCTTTAGCTCGACAAACATCAATTCAAAGATAATAGGGACATTAGTTCAAAAGCTAATTGTAAGGATTCCCCTAATAAAGCAAATATTAAGTCTCGGTGATCGTTTATCTAAATTTTGATTTGTTATTGATTGTGTGGTCATAAATGCGATCATAAAGGTATAAAGGGAGTGTTATAAAAGGTTCCTGGTTGTTGGAGGGTAAGCACAGGAGGTAGGTCCGATCTCATGCAGAGTGGGAGTGGCGTGGGTGTGTCTAACATACTCGCTCACACGATATAGCAAACACGATGTAAGAACTCCCGCTTACAAGAGTTTCAAAAACCAGAACCAACCTCGAACTAAAGTCGCGTGCGCGAATACACGGTGACTTTTCTCCATTCACAAAAAATGCCCATTGTTGAACAGATAATGAGATCAAAAGAAACTCTATTTCACTTAAACTTTTGGCTGACCTTTAAAATTGCTGGATACAGACACTCATTTTCCTCATATCTTATTCAGTGTTAAATGTTCATAATACATCCTTAATGTACACAAATTTATTTGATTAAATATATTATTTTTCAACACTATTAATACTATTTTATGACTACTATTATATGACAGGGATGAAGGATTGATGATATTTTTCTCACACTTCCTCCCTCTTCTTGTTTTATTGCATTTGAAAATGAATTATTTATATTTATATAATGTAATATATTTATATAAATTTGAATTATTTATTTAATCATGTAATACATATTATCAGGGTTGCTCCAGGTCAGGGAATTACAGTAAGTCTGGGAATGTAAAACTGGTAGGGAATATCAGGAAAAACCTGACAGACTCAGAGAATTTTCGATAAACTGCGAAGTTGAAGTTACATTTATTATTTTGTAGAAAATTAAACTATTAAAAAAAAAGTAATTCTTTTTGGTTCAAAATTCGTCTTTTTGGGTTCAAAACTTATCTATTTTCGTATACGGAGAGAAATTTTAAAAGATTCATTCGCGATAGCGCGTAATTTTAGAGCTAAAATTTTTAATTGCTTTATAGTTTCGGACTTTATGACCTAAAACATAGAATTCAAGGCCTGAGACTAAAGTGGCGTGGCCTAATGCTTGAAATTTCGAGGCCTTGCTTTAAAAGCAAGGGTTCCCAAAATTTTTGGTTTAAAAATCACAACTGTTTTGTGAAAATGAATCTGTTTTGGTTAAGGATTCAACATTTTTGTTGAACATTTTCAGTTTTGGTTGAATTAAACTCGATTTGGTTCAAAATTAAAACTGTTTTGGATTGAAATATCAAATATTAAATTTTTTATTTTGAATTAACATTTTTTGGTTAAAAATTCAACTATATAATTTAAATTAGAACTAAACCATTTAAAAAGTTGTGGTTGTTTGGTGAAGATTTATCATTTTAGTTGAAAAACCCTTTTTTTGTTCAAAATTTAACTATTTTGTTGAAATTAATTTTTTTTGTTGAAGATTAATTTTTTAACTGACAATTTAACTATTCATTTTTTCTTGAGAACCTGTATTTTGTTGAAAATAATGGTTTGTGTTAAAATATTAATCTTTTCACTTGAAAATTAATTTCTTTGGTTAAAAATTTAATTGTTTCATTGAAAAACCCTGTTTTATCTTTTTCTTGAAAACTTGTCTTTTTTATAGAAAATTAATCTTTTGTGTTGGAAATTCAGCGAATATGGGTAAAAATTCATTCCTTAGGTAAAAGATTCCCTATTTTAGTAAAAATTCATCTCTGGTTGAAATTTCAACAATTTTTTTAAAAATTCGTTATTATTTTATTTAAAAATTATTTTTTAGCTGCAAATATAACTATTCCAATTTGGTTTGAAAATGTATAATTTGTAGTTGAAAATCCATTAATTTTTTTGAAAAAAGGTATTTTTTGGGTTAAAAATTCAATTATTTTAGTAGAACATGCATATTGTTGGGTTGGTAATTTAATACTTTAAAAAAATTCATATTTTCTGGTTGAAAACTCAAGTGTTTTGCAGTGCTTTCATTTATTTGGCATCAAACTTCAACATTTTGTATTTTTTGTTTGGGAAATTAGTCTGTTTAGGTTGAGCATTGAACTAATTTGTTAAAATATTGGATTTATTATTAATTGAACTGTTTTTTATTGAATAACAATATATTTTTTGGTGGAAGATTTTTTAAATGGAACTTGTGGCGCCCTCCTAGGGTGAAACACGTGGTTTATTATATTACGCTATTTGTTAAGAATTCATTTTTAAAAATCTAAGATTCACCAATTTCGGTTGAAAATTGCATTATTGTTTTGCAAATCAGTTTCTTCTTGGTTGATAATTAACCTTTTTAACTGAAAATTTAATTTGCGATTTTTGGTTGAAATTTTGACTTTTTGAGGTGCAAGCTTAACTATTTAATTGAAAATTAAAGTATTTTATGTATGTTTTACGTAATCTGTGAATAACACCTTGTAAAATTTTTCATTAACATTATTGATCTCCTATCAAAAATTTGTATATACCTGAAAGAAAAATAAAGAACGCAAAAATTCCTTTCAGAATCCACATTGGAAATGTGCTGCCTTGGATATCGTATACCTTTGTCATTGTTGGGGATTTATATATTTTTTTAAATTTTATTTATTTTTTTGCCGTTAATATTAATTGTATATAAAAATCATGCTACACGATGGAAAGGAAGATAATGAAATTTTCCCGCCATTGAAATGCTGTATTTTTAAATGAAGTATTTTAAACGTCAAAAATAACCAGTGTATGAATTTTTAAAATACAGTCATTAAAATTATTAGGTGGCAAATAATTACCATATAGTGTATATAGTGTATATATAGTTTCCTTATGTTCCACTTAATCATATTTTGTTGTAATTGAAGATCAACTATATAACATACTAAGCATTTTTGTATACTCTTCCGTATTGTAGCTGATAGTTATTTAGCCGGAACTCTGAAGAAATATCTGGTATATGATTTATTTTCAATTCTTATTTTTTTCTGAGATTTGGTTCTAAGATCACAATTTTTCATCATCTCTTTATGGGCATAGCGGTGGAGTTTTACAACCTGGTTGGTGATTAGCCGTTTACAAGTGTTCTTTCGAGATTGACCGAAACAACACCATAAATGTTTACCAGGAGTTAGATGATGGGTCGAGTTTTGTGATATATACTAAACGTAGATATTATTTTTAGGTTAACTGTAGCTATGGATTGATCAAGCCATATATTGCTATATCATGTATTGTATCAAACTAAACAAATTTTTTTGTTCCTTCCATCTATAACCAAAAAATAAATTTTCTTCTTTCCATCATATGCAGACGCTAACATAAATTAAAAAATTTGTTTAACTTTTTAGGGAGTTTATATCTCTTTAGACCTTATAATTTAAACTCGTTGTCATTTACCGGAAAGGACATTTGGAGACCAACTGTAAAAAACATTCTTTTTAAGATACTTGACTTCTTCGAAAAGCCAAAGACAGATGTAATGCTGGAACTTTCTTTTTTAGATTTAGGGTTCCAGTTTTTAAAACCTTTTTACCCTTTTTCCACAACAAGTCCTGCAAGGTTAAGGCCTTGAGGTAAACTCATAAAAAGTCTAGAAGTTAACTACCTTTATGGTTCAACACTTACACATTTTTTACAATTTGGTTTTAGGGTGGCCATCACCGGGTGTACCAATCTCCTTGGAATCTCGTATTTTTCACGAAAATGGCTTTAGACTTTAGAATTTAGACCTTTAAGAGTTTAGCTTTAGGAGTTTAGGATGTAGGACTGTAGGTATTGTGCTACTTCCGCCATGTGCCTCACATTTGACTTGGAAAAATAGGAAAACGATTTTTCATTCTGGATGTAAACAGACGTCAAGATATTTCACCATCTATTGACATCAATAAATGGCAGAGTGACGAAAATGTAATAGTTTCCATCCTCTACTATCTGAATTGAGACTTTTATGGTTGATTCTATGTTCGAAAAATTTACATATGAAAAGTTATAGAAATACTTTTGTTATTTGGACCCAACTTTAAATTTATATAGATCAAACCTTATCTTTTTGTTTTGATCATCAGCTATCAAAATTGATCTACTACAAATAAAAAAAAATTCAAATAATTGCTATGTTGCTATTATTGAGAAAGTGAAACTCTATAAGCTTAAAGTATCATTAGGGGCGACTTTCCCCTATTCCCTATAAAGAAAAAATAGAAATGTCATTGTTCAAGAACCTAGTACTTGAACCATTGACCTTCTGAACATAATGTTACCTCCTGGCACATTTCGGCTTTGACTTTGACTTTGACTTTGACATAGCACAATATGGAAGTGATATCCGAAACTTTCTCCTGAAGTAATTAGCAAACGAAAGTGGCAACTTAGGCGCGGACAACGAGATTCCTCCTGACCTGTAGCTGGGGGGCGAGAAAAGACCGCGTCGAAAAAGCGTAGCGAATTTCTGTCGACCTAAACGAATCCGTCAAAAACTACAGGGGTCCTCGACCCAATGTCGCTCCGGAAGGCCGTTCTATATATGCGGACGCTTGCAGTACATCTTAAGGTATTGTCCTTGAAAAATACTAACTGACCCCAAACTATATATACTGTGTCCCAAAAACACAAAAACTCAACAAAAGAATCTAAAATTGATGAATTTAAAAATAAATGGCTGAATTTAAAAATTTTAACATAGAGTGATTATTAGAATCCATGGTCTATGGCAGAATACCTGATTTTTAAACACCGAAAATTACTTTGGATTTTAGCTTTTTATGAATCACTAAATTTATTATTTATTACACCAGTAAGCCGTTTCGCTTTCGGGGTAGGGAGAAGGGAGTAGTGTGAGGAAGGGGTTATAGAGTTTTTAGATTGATCTAGAATTCTCGTGTTATTTATTTATATAACACGTTCAATCCGCAACACTGCTCCGACCCAGGTTTCTGATAAATCTTTCTAGCAATCACCCCAAGTGAAGATCCTCACAAAGTCGTCATGTGAGGTTCCCCACTTGGGTCCATTAGTATCCAAGGTCATTTGTTTCAGGCGTCATTCACTCTACTGGCACTCTTTTTATTAACTCTTTGCCGCCATAATGTTCCTGTCCTGGCATACTTCTCTAGCTTCTTTCACGCCTATGCATTTTTTCATGCAGTCTCTCGTGTTTCTATGGCTTCTTATGTCTCTTCTAATTAGGCTCTCATTCACACATTCTAACCATTCCTTCCGCGGTCTGCCTCTAGACACGCTGCCATTTACTTTACCTTGATATACCTGTTTGCCCGAACCATCTTAAACGATTTCTTTCCCATGTGTCAACTAGCGTTTCTTCCGCACCACATTCCTTAAGGATTATCTCGTTACTTCCTTTGTTTATCAGAGTTTTCCCGCATATTATGCGCAGGAATCTCATGTCGATCGCGTTAATTTTACTCTTATCTTTTTCTTGA
>JAAAKG020049284.1:0-18478 GCA_010014905.2 Druon quercuslanigerum
CTATAAAAAAGTTTGCAAAGTCATCAAAAATATGCCGTCCATTTAGGTGTACGATTTGAAAAAGAATCACCCATATAAACAACAGTAAATGTGAAGCAAGATCTATTTTGGAGGCGTGTTGAAGAAAAAGTTTAATTTGACGTTAAAGCTTCATTATAAGTTTAATTATAATCTGACTATTACTGAATTTTTCATACGATTATTGGAGCATCTTTCGGATGCTTCGTGCAAAAACCAGTAATCTTACGATTTTTTTCCGATACAAACAAAACGCGTTTAACAGACCTAAAATTTTAGCGGGAGAAGAAAGGAGATACAGAAATTTTCATTTTATTTTATTCCCCTTCAAGTATTAATCTGGATATTTTATGGAATGTAAATAATTTATTGTTGCTGTAAGATTATCTTCGCAATTATTATTTCACAAATAACTTTCTATGCAAACAGCAGTAAATGTTAAGCTAGATGTGTTTTGGAGGCGTGTTGAAGAAAAAGTTTAATTTCACTTTTGATTGTAAACTTCATTATAGTCTGATTATTATTGGATTTCGATACGATCATTGGAGCCCCTTTAGAATGCTTCGTGCAAAACTCAGAAATGATACGATTTTTCCTGTACAAAAAGCGCGTTTAATAGGTGTAAGATATATCGTCGAAAAATGTTCGCTCACAAAAATAGAAATGACTGTGCTTAATTGAACTAGCAAGCCCGTTGCTCTCTCGCTTGCACTGACGTATTTGCTTTAGCAGAAGATGGACGTCGATAGTCGCTGGTTTCTACGTGACCGTGGTCTATTCAAGTCCTGGGAAATGCAGTTTGAAAAGCTCCAGGCAAATGGAAGCAGTTGAGATTATTTCAGATGGGATCATTATGTTTTATACAATTTGAAGAAAAAAGTGGGTCTGCAGTAAATACATCATTATTGCCCCCTCCCCCCTCTCACCCCAGACTCAACAAGGATTTTCCGATGGTTTTGACATAGGTACAGGAAAAGGCCGTTTTTAATAACAAAAAATGATATAAAAATTTCGAAAATTTGCAGATTCATTGTTACGACATGAGGGAAGTACATGAGAAAGTCCCTGCTTCGAGAAATGAAATCAAGTTTTTCAAATTAGGCGTTGAAAATGATCAAAATAATTTTTAGTAATAAATAAATAATACAGTTACAGCTGTATTTCCAGTATAAATTAAATACAAAACAGTGCGTAGGTTTAATGAAAATTATATTTTTAATTTCTAATAAGTAGTTTATTATTTTCCTTTACACAAACATTTTTCTCACACAAACAACTCCCTCATTATTTAATTTTTCGATGATCAAAATTACAAAATAAATTTTCAGATTTTTGCAACAGTTTTCCTAACTCATGCTAAAAGTTGAAGTCGAGGTACAAAATTTTAGAAAATCTAGATTTTTTTCAAACTTATCACGTGCTGTATTCTCTTCGGCAGATAAAAAAAATCTGTTTGACATTACTAGACGTGGAATTTCATAAGCTTTCCAACTTTTTTTTAAAAAATGCTCTGTCATCTTTTTTCGTTGAGTTATCGTGGTTTAAAGCCAGCAGTGATTTTTAATAGTTCTGTCGTCAATCGATCTCTTTATTTCCGACGGCAGTTTATAATTTGCAATTTAAAATTTAAGCAAGTTTAGATTTATTTATATTTAACTTTTGTTCTTAGGTTATTTTACTTTGAAGAAGACCTGTAATGAAGGTAGAAACGTAAAAAACGTAAAACGTAAAAAACGTTTTTAAAAAATTGACAACTAAATTAAAATTCTGACACCTGCATTTATTTTTTAGTATTGGACCGTATGACGCAAAACCTAGAGGTTGCTTGAACTCGATGCCTTTCCATCACTATTAGACAAATGTTATTTACTAACTTAAGAGGTTTTTTTCTGCAGCTCTTTTGTTATTTGAATAATATTAGGAACATTATGTCTGTGTAACTGTGCTTTTTAGATGATTTCTAGTTAAAGTTATTTAAATTTAACAAAAAAGTATTTATCAATCTTTCTCTTATATAGAGACATACATGAAATACTGTCGATTTTATATAACATATCTGAGTCGCAGAGAAACGTATTTAAAATAAAGATAGGTTTGGGATTTGAGATGTGAGTAACATTTATAATTTAGAAAGTCTTACTAGATTTACTCAAAAATGTATTAAATGTATTGAATGTATTAATTTTATTTCCAAAATTTTATATATGTATAAAGTTTCAAAAGTATATAAATACCCGGAAATGCCATCATCAGCTATGAGAACTTTCTAGATGAATTCTTTGTACATATATTACATTTTACTTGTAAATCAATCTAATTTAATAATGTTGACTAACCTACTGAAGATCTTAAAGTTTGCTGTTTATATGAGCTACAATTATTCAAATTATTAAATTCGATAAGGAGGAGGAGGTCGAGGAGGGGGTGCATGAGGAGAAGAAGCAGCTATATATCGAGGAGGAAGAGGAAGAGTAGAAGGAAGGTAGAGTATGAGGAGGAGGAGGAGGAGGAGGATAATGGAGTTCAATCAAATACTCGAAGTGTCGGACTCAATGATTACATGATTAGACTATCAGTTAGAGTAGTTTATAATTAATTAGAGATAAAGTTACTGCGTACTCACAAGGTGATCTTTAGATTTGCTTTTTTTTTAATTGATACTCTCCTGAATGAAACGTACAAACCAGAAGTTTTCTGGGAAAATTCAAGAAGACGTAATTTTATTTCATTTTCAAGGAAAATCCATTTTAAAAATTGCGAACGCATGGTCATCGAACCGATGCAAGAATATTTCGAAACGTCGACAGCTCCCTGATTTCCGCAAGTTTGCGCGTTCGATTCTCGCTATCCATACTTTTTTAATTTAACTTTTTTTTATCAAAATACTTGTTTATTTCATTTAAAAAAATATTTAACATAATTATGCCATTTGATGAATAATTATTTCTTATTTTCAATTGGAAAATTGTGCATTTTATTAATACTATTTATTCTTTAATAGTTTCTAGCATTTATTTTTTTAAATTAAAGTAGAAACAAAGTGGTTCAAATGAAAATTTCAATAATAAATGCGAAATATCAGTGGATTCAGTGGCTCATTTCATAAATGTTTACTAACAAGAATGAGAAGAGTCTTGAAAGTGTATTTTCACATTTTATTTCACACGCAATGTTTGATATGCGGGAAACGCAAAGTGAATCTCTTTACAGTAACGTATCGAAGTTGCAATTGAAAAACGTTCTTCATTTTAAGCAGCCTTTGGTTGTATGTGATTTTGTCGCGCCAGAATCTTCTAAAGTTACTTCAGAAAAAGTAAATGTATTGAAGATAAGTGGCTATTATAAATGTAATTTTTTTGTAGTTTGCGTAAAACATTTTATTTTTTATTTATTTTTGAAATTTTTTTTGAAACAATTTGTTGCTACTTTAAGTTCAAAGCGTAAGTACTAGAAACTATTAAATAGTACAGAATGATAACAAAATGCACGATTGTCCAAACGAGTGATAATACAAATACGTTAAACAGAGTTTTTATTGAAAATTAGGAATAAATAATCATCAAATGGCATAATTATAATAAATTTAAAAATGAAATAAACGACCCCTTTGCCGCACAATCTTTCTGCAATCAACCAATCGCTCTACCCGGGAGATACCGCCGCTTCAAAATAATTTTGAATCAGCTCGATGATCAACCTTTCGCAATTTTTAAAATGCATTTTTCTCGAAAATAAGTTAAAATTGCGTTTGCGTCTTTATACTAGTCACAAGGAATTTTTATAATGGTTCATGGAATTATGATAACATCATCACAAAGAATGTTGTTTACCCAACCATTTGTTATGAGTTATCCAACACATAACTAAAGGCTGCAGAAACTATGACTCGAAATTCTTTCATCACGTCTCATTTGAATAATTTTTGACTAAAAAAATCTCTACTCTAACTTATTCAAAGCTGTTTGTACATTTTTCAATGTTGTAAAGTATATACGATTCTGAAGTTTTTATACACTAATGATAAATCAGACCTAACACTTTTCACAATTGTTCTCAACGATGATATTATCCTCTTAAAAACTAACATCCGTCCACACATGATCTTCAAGCCGTTCGCTTTTATAGCCTAGCTTTCCTTGCTTCGCCTTGCCTCATACCCATTTCGCTACCTTCTCGCTTTGTTTTGCATTGCCAGCCTCTACCTCCTCGGCTAATACCTAATACTTATCTGCTATTTACAATGTTTACCATTTTTTTACACCTACTTTTTCTCCTGTTTACAATCTTTTCTTCTTCATTCCTCTTCCTCCTTCCTTCTCTTCTTCTCCATCTTACCCAACACCCCCTTCACCAATGCTACTGGCCTTTTGTCCCCCCTTTCATGCAACAATACCTTCATGCTTATACCTCTCCTTTCCACCTCTTCATACTCCTCCAACCAGGGCTTCAGTCAGTGTTCCTGACTTCCTTGCTCTCCTTTCTCACACAAATATTGCGCTCTCTCCCTTGGTATATCCACACGTAGTTCCCATTAAACCTTGACTCTCTTATTCTCTGCTCCCCCTTTGTCTTCTTTCTCGCCATGTCATTATTTTTAAACATCTCGTATACCTTCCTTCCTTCCTCGTGCATCCTTCTCATTTCATACATCTGCAATCCATTCGTTCTAAAATACCTTTCCCTTTCCATCTCTATCTTCCCACCTCTACGTCTGTTGTTCTCTCACCAACACTCCCTGGCCAGCTTACTTTCCCCCTCTTGCAAAAATTTCTTTTTATATTTACATGCTCGAATCCCCGTTATAATCCCTAAACCCGTTCTTCCTGTCTCCCTTCTGGCAATATAGTTCGGCGTTTTCCTTGCCAACCACAGTGTCCACTTTACATACCTCTCCTGTATCCTGTTACCTCCTCGCTTACCTTTCACCCTCATACCTCCCTTTTATTCACAAGCTTAATGGCCATCCATCCAGTTTCTTAGAATATCTTCCTCTCTTTCGGATTAGAGTCGAAAATAATAATGATCGCGCAAGTGGTTAGGTGAACACAAGAAACAAACATACTTAAAAAAAAACGCAACATAATTAACTTTAATTTTGCTTCACTACAGATACACGTTTGAGTATTAGGATCTCACATCGACTACCAGGAAAAGCGTCAAGTTAAGAGCCCGTTTGACCTTCTGCAAAATCTTTAAGAGTGGGGACCGGAACATTAGCACATACACCCCGAATTTATATGGTGATACAGAAATTCGGATTATCCGCCCGATTTGTTTTCAGAAGAAACGACGTTTTGCTTCGTCTACGGTCATTATAGATGACCGCCCGATTTGATATATCCATACGTGTAATGATAGACCTATTAGATAAAAGTGAGAACCGGCTCTGAGAGGTCAGGAGAGGTTTATGCAAGATCTTCTTTTGCACGAGGGAGGAGGCAGAGCTTCACAATCAGTCTCTTTAACTCGGAAGTAGCTGTTCAGACCGTAACGGCACGAACTAGGCCTTCCTCTCTTGGATGTACCTCGGTAACTCTGAAGAAAGGCCATTTGGTAGGTGGAATCGTCTTATTAGATTCTTTTCAAATAGCCAGATCTCCTACATGGACAGACTGTTGGCGCTGACGACATTTAGGAAGTGTTTGAAGCAAATGAAGATATCCTGAAGACCATCTGTTCCAGAAATCTTCCTGGATGTTCTAGACCATTTTCCACCTTTTATTCGCAGGAAAGTTCTCCTGGATAAGCGAAGGTTCAGAGACAGCGGTGAGGCCAATGTTTTAAAGTAAGCGCAGATAAATCACTTGGATGATCAGTAATTGCTTGTAGTGGTCTTGAATTAAGGCACGCCTCGAAATGTGACAATACCGTTGAGATCCCCTCCAAAGTTAGAGTCGAAGGTCCAATAACTCTTTTGAGATGATGCTTGGTAGATTTTACGGCGACCTCCCACAATCCATCAAAATGTGGTTCTGATAGAAGAACGAAGAGCCAAGTGGTTTGGTCGACGGCCAGAGCATTAGCTATGTCCTGCGAAGTGCGTGACGCTTCCGCGAAGAGTTCCCTCAGCTCAGCATGGGCTTCGACGAAATTTTTTCCCTAGTCACTTGTGAGAGTGGAACAACGTCTTGTGGCATAACTTCGATAGGCAGCTAGAAAAGACAGAGAAGTATATTCAAACACTGCCTCCAGATGTATAGCACGAGAGATGTATATTCCCACGTCCAAGGGCTGCTCGTATTCTTATTGGACCATCAAAATCCACGCCAATGTGAAGAAAGGCCCGAGTGCGCTGCACGCAATTAGAAGAGAGATTTGCCACACATCGCGAAATGCGAGACTTAACAACCTGACGACCACACAGAATCCAAAATCTACATCTCAGGGTGGCTAGTGTGAGCTGGATACCCCCATGAAGCGTATGTTGGTGGCAACTGCCAAGACCAGATCTGTGAACAGAGATGTCGATGACGGAATGTTTTAGATGGCCACCAACTATCAGCAGCTGCTGAGAATCTACGAAAGGGTTAAGCTTGATGAGTGGGTCACATGTGGGCAACTTCTCGATTTTTTTATTTAAAAAATTGAAAATATTAGAAGAGAAATGTGCCTGCTGAAAGCTTCGAACTTAATACAGTCGAGCGTAGTCGAAATCAGCTGGCGTGAGGACCTGAGGATGCGCATAAGGACATGAGCGACTGATGATTCTGTATTCTTTCAGGTTATTGATGTATCGAATACACCATACGGTCACTCGAGTTAATTTTCCTAAAGAAGATGTATGACAATATGTCGTTCCAGATCAGTATCGACTTCAAGATTTGGGTCAAAGATGGACCAAGGAAGACCAGTCTCTGACAGCCATTCCGGACGAACCCTCCAAAGCAAGTGTGCCTCAAGGTGCTTAGCAGAGAGGCCGCGAGTAGCGCAGTCCGTTGGATTCTCTATCCCAGGGATGTGATGCCAATGAGCATCTCGAAGGGATGTCTGAATATATGATACGCGATTAGCTAAAAATGTATACCAACTGCAAGGAAGACATCTAAACCATGAAATCAAATTCGTGCTTTCAGTTCAGAGATGCACGCTCACATCTTCGAAGGAGAAAGTTTTGTGTGTGTGGAGTGTAAGACGAACGAGAAGCTGAGCTGAACGACACCTTGATGTAAAACTGTTCTCAGATAAAGCACAGCAGCACACGCGGCCTTAGAAGCGTCCGAAAAGCAGTGAAGTTCAACCAATCGAAGACCATTGGAATGGCCCAGCAACGAGGAATCCTGATAGTATCTAGATGCCGAAGATTCTCAAATAGGCGAATCCATCGTTGGAAGATTTCTTCTGGATGTGGATCGACCCATACAATTTTGATAAGCCAGAGATTCTGCATAAGAATCTTAAAGACTATGATGATTGGTGATATTAATCCGCGAGAGTCAAATAATTTCAATATGTCGGATAAGAGTCTTCTTTTGGTACAAGGTGCTGCAGGTGTAGTCCTAGAGTGTGAGAGTCACATCCGTCGTGCCAATAGCGAGACTGAGATTTCGCCTTCCAATCTTCAGGGACTGATTTCAAGAGTGCCATTATCTTGGAAGTCCACTAGCGTAAAGTAAATCCGCCCGATTGCAACAGATTGATGAGTTTCTGCTGCAATGTTAAGGTTGATTCCACGACGTCCGTAAAATATTCTCACCACCTGTCATCGCACACTTCCTCACTACCGCCACCATCTTGCAAGTCCCATAAGATTGTTGAAATGATATAAAACTCCCAACACGTTAAGCATTTCATTGAAATACATTATACTTTTCCTCCTCTACCTTACTTCTTCTTCTCTTATTCCTCCTTTTCATCCTCATATTCCTCCACCTCCTCCTCATGGACCTTCCTTCTCTTTCACTTCCTTCTTCTTCTCTTCCTATTTTCAGATATAAACTCTGCTTTCATGACTAAGCAATCAATCAAGTTGCAATAGTAAGCAGGCTGATGATGCTAGTAAATCAGTTCAACAGAAGCATACCATTCTATATCACGTTTAAACGTGATAGGGATAAAGCAATTCAAGAAAAATCTAAACAGCGATACTTTCCCTCCAAGAAAGTGGTACGCATTCTTCGGAATGGTAAATATGAAATATTACCATATATTAAGAAGCAGAATATAGTAGAAGAAGCATTTGGTGAAGAGGCCAGTTCTTCATCCGTGGGAGTCAGCTTTAAAGATGATGCTAATGGTGATGATGAAGAAGAAAAAAGGCTGATGCTACTGATGATGAATGTTATAATTATGATGATTCTGAAAGTGACTTCTCATCTGATTATGAAGCAGAAGCAAAAGAAAAAGCAAAAAATTTAAAATACTGTTATGATCTACACATATTAGTAGATCGACTGAGGTTAGTTTTACAATCAAAAGCAGCTGGAAATAGAAATAAAGCACACAAAATCATTTGAATAAATAATGAAATAAGAGATTCTGGCAATATTGAATATTATGTTTAATAGCTGAAGCTAATGTCTTAACAGTTAGTTGATTCTTTTTTCAACTGTCGAATAAACATTTGTTTTATTTGATTCAACATTTCCTGTAATTAATCTAAAAACACTTACAGAATAAAACTAATACCATACTAAGTAAGCAATAGACTTGTCTTAATTTAATATTATATAATTAGTTGTTCTTCCCTCCTCCTCCTTGTTATTGAACTTGATTAATTTGAATGATTGTAGCTCATACAAAAAGCAGACTGTAAGATCTTCAGTACATTATTCGACATTATTAAATTAAATTGATTTACAAATCAAATGTAATATATGTAACGTTCCGCGAGGGAAAAAAAAACAAAAAAGGGAACGTTTCAGGGTAAATATTTAATAATCAGATATTTTTTGAATTATAAACATTAATTTTAAATCTACAAAAATGAAAAACTTTTCAAATGTGTGACACAATATCATAATTACAAATGTCGAAATAAAACATTTAAAATTATAATTGAATACTGATACATATTCAAAATGTAACTATTTTTATATAAAACAAAGTCAATTTGAAATCTTTCCAGATTTAAAAATTCGAAAAAAGCATCGAACACTGAATATTTTCAAAATATATCTTCCCAATTTTTTCAAGTCTCTTTCCAAATTAATATATGAATAAAATAAAAGAATCTGCTAAAAAACATTTGAGAACAATGCATTAAAAATTTAATTATCTTAAATGTCCTATCAGATCATATTTTTAAAGTGACTAACCTATACAAATTAAAATCAGAATCATGCTAATCTTTTTTTTTATTTTAAATTAGGCTCTCCATTTTTTATAAATAGACAAATATCCCGAACAAAATGGTCATTTTTTCTATGTTGAAATCGCCTAAGTTTAATAAACTAACATTAGTTAAAGATATTCAAATATTGTATAATAAAGAACAAAAATTATTATGAACAAATTATTTGTTCAAAGAATTTTTTCTACAATTTTCCATAACTTTACGTTGTTTTAAATTATATTGCAAGAAATTTGGATAAGAACAGTATAATGATGGATAAATTTGTTCGTGAGATTATTATTTTATATATTATAAATAAATTGAATAAAGAAATGCATTAATCAGACATTTTTTGGCTTTTCCGACCTTTTCGACACCTTTTTCGTTGACAAATACTCGTTTACAAACGTAAATGTTCGTTTACAAATGTAAATGTTTATTAAATTTGTTTAAAAAATCATAGAATGCATCAACTAATTATGAATTTTGCTGAAATTATCATGAAGTTCCCAATTAAAAAGAGTGACATCGAAAAAAAAGTTTCATTGACAGAAGCCCCAATAATGCATTTTTTATTAAATTTGTAAATTGTACTAAATTAAAATCAATGTTGTTGATCAGATGTTGCTGTTTTTTTATCTAAGATAATGATAAATTGTAGTAATGATGTTTCTAATTAAAAAAGTTGACATCGAAAAAAGAAATTTGCCGGTCAACAAATGCCTTGTTAATGAATTTTTTAAATTAAATTTGTTTTAAAAAGTCATTAGATTTATCAACTAATTATGAATGTTGCTTAAATTGTTATAAAGTTAAAAAACTATTTTTTCTGCTGACAAATGCCCGAATAATGCATTTATTTATTAAGGGCATGTGACACACTCAAATACCTACAATATCTACCTCACTTTTGCAGTTTACTGAACTTTCTTCGAACTCAAGAACTTTTCCTCTAAATAACATATCGGACTGAAACTTCGTTTATGTACTTCAGTTGAGTAGGAATTTTGCAAACAATTATTTTCAAAAAAATTAAAAGCAGGGTCTGAGAGTGAATCTCGAGAGAGTCAAAAGTGAGGCTGCAAACGCGCTCTTTAGGAGATATACTTTGTAGGAGAATTTTAACTTGAAAGAGGCGTCATCTAATCCCTCAAGGTCGGATTCATCCCTCCGCAAACCATTCGGGAAAAGATTCAAGCAGGCACGCAGGTATCTGGAATGAATGCATTGAAGAGTAAGTCTTCACTGAACGAACTCTGCCCCCACTCCGGTATGGATGATATCATTAGAGGATGGAAAGACTGGAACGATCGGACTTAATGAATCTCTATAAGTTTTAAACTTTTGGGGAGCTGAATCCTAAGATGAAAAACCCCTATGTTGTTCTCAGAAGATCGATCTCTTTGTGAGTCAGAATGTGCCGGTTCTGATCAATCTTTTGGAAAAGAAACTTTACTGGATGACGCCACATACAATACTTTTTCGAATAGTGATAAATAGTGAATAGTTGGAATTATGGTTGACTAATGCATTCTTTTTTCTTCAAAAATCATCAATAGTCAGCATTTGACAATTGCCTCTTTGTTAAATAATTTGAATGTATGAACATAATTTTCTTTTGCTGAAATCATTAATTTCTTCAGGTATAGAAAGTGGAAAATAAAAGTTTACATAATTTTGGATGGGATAAATAATGCAGATTTCTTCGCAAGTACGGACTGCCTATAAAAAGCAGGAGAAACATGTTATATTACCAAATTTTCAACAGATTTCAATGTTTTCAGTTGTCTGAGCAATCTTTCACTTGTTTTCAATTGTCTCAACAATTTTGAAACTGCTCTAATTTTTTTAATTTTTATCTAAAATGGCTGGTTAACGAAATCGCGCGACATAAACATTTTTTTCTGACTGAGGGCCTCAAAACGTCTACATTTTATGAAATCCTCGAAAGTGATTTTTCACATAAAACTATCAATATGAAGAAATTTCGATTCAATTATAATTGTATTTTACTCATTAATTATTCATAAATTCACCTATTTATTAATATATTATAAGATAATAATTAATAAATAAATTTCTTCATTATTGTCTTATTATCAATTAATAATATTTAGTTATGTTTTAAACGCGTACTTTGGTTAAATTCTCATCAGGAGTAAAACCAGCCTTCAGTCCCGGGTACTGTTTTATATCAGTATACAAACTAAAGGACAGATTCTCTGAACCTGCTCTCCTCGGGATTCAAACGCTGACTAGTTGGTGCCACAACACACCCATTTCTGAGTGATTGCAAAGGAGGCAACATCCATTCGAAATAAGAACGCTTTCTCCCTACACTAAATATTTTCAGATCTTGAGGACAGTTAATCCTTACGGTTCCGTTTTCGTTAGTTCAGTGTTTAAAACCCAAAGTGAGGAAATCCTATTACTCTCAGTTCCTAAGAAGTTTTTTTATATGTAAAATATCGGTCTCAAACTTCGAAGAATGCAAAAGCTAGTGTCTGAAATTAACGCGTTACTTGTAACGCGTTACCAAAAAAAGTCTTTTTTTTAATAGCGGTATCGGTAACGCATTATATTTAGAGAAGAGTAAAAGTAACGCGTTACAGTTTTCTGGTAACGGTAATGCAAATTTTACATTTTCTTGTCTGAAGAAAGTATTTATCCGGTACGATGCGGGATTACCGAACAGTGCATCTGTTTAGCGACTGTTTAGTAGGGTGGTCCAAAAAATATGTATTTTAAAATTTTTTGTTATAAAAAGTGATATTTAGAGGTGCCGCAAGCCCTATATGAAGATTAAAACGTATTTCCCATGAGGAAAAAGACATTTTTGTAACTTTTATTTAGAATCCTTAATATTATCTGAATCGAGTTGAAAATCCACATTTCTCGCCACAATTAGCAATTAGACAATTTCTGCCTTTCTGACACCTCACCGAAGACTCTCAGTAACTTATTCAAAAGAAAGTTGTATTCAATATGATCCGTGCAGAAAATTTAAAACACATTTCAAATATGTGTTTTATTTTAGCAAAATATATTTGCACAATAAGATATTCTTTAATGCATTAATTTTGTCTAATGTTTATTTATGATTTTTTAAATAACTAAGACGTCAAAGAAAAGTTAAAGATGTGAGAAAAAAACAGAAATTTCTAGCACTTATCTAAAAGAAGATTGTTATAAACAATATTAAATTGCTTAAATAAATTTTCTGTTAATTTTCAATAATTATTAGCTCATTAAGCGAAAAAGGGACAGAAAGGTAAAAATTATGGAATAAAACAACCATCAGGAATTAATATAGTTGAAGATAGTCAGGAACAACAATAATTTCTTTAAACAATTATTTTGTCTAAATCTTAATAATTATTAAGCCACTGATAATGACAAGTAGATAAATAGTTCAAAATTCCGGAAAAACTGCAACATTTTATGATACAGCAAAGAGAATATTATAAATAATAATAAGAAATTGTTTAAACAATCACTCTTGTTGACACTGATGAATTATCACCTCCGTCTAATTGAAAATTGAACAACAAATGGAAAATTTGTGAAAAAATTGGGACTTTCTAACTCTATTCTATTGTAAAATTGCTAAAGACAATAATAAATTGTTTAACCAATTTACGTAAACATCCAATTATCAGTATGAAATGGTTTTATATCTACTAGAAACCATTTTAATCAAAAAGACCGCAACAAATTAAAATGAGCATCGAAATATCGCGAAAACAAAATTTCATTTATGGGTTTTTTTTGGATGCTATAAAACGCACTTATGAGGATGATATTTAAAAATTGATTCTTAGTTATATTCTTTTGCTAATTGTAAACAGAAATGTTGAATTCCACTTTTATTTAGCTAATATTGAGGATTCTGAATAAAATATAAAAACACATCTTTTTTCCTACGGTATTCATAAAAATACGAAAAAAAAATTCCAATGAATTTTCGGACCGCCCTACTGTACTGTACAGCCGGGATAATACTTTTAGACAAAATACATCGCATGGGCGATGAAATTTTGGAAAAATGGGTACTACTGAAAAACTATGAAGTTTTATGGAAAGCCTTAAGTAGACTGCAGCATAGATTTATAAACTTAATAATAGTTTAAATAAAAGACATCTCATAGAAAAATTCAGTATTTTAAATTACTTTACCTAAATGTAAATATAATATTCAGTTTTATTAGAAATTTCAATAAAATGTACCAAATTCTTAAGATTCGGTTATGACATTCAAAAAATGTATTAAATATTTAATAAGAAAAAGTAACAGCCAGGTAACGCGTTAATTTTTTTAGTAACGGTTAGGGTAACGCTTTAATTTTTTCAGTAACGGTAAGGGTAACGCGTTAATTTTTTAAAAAAGTAACAGTAACAGTAACGCTTTGCAAATTCTTAGGCAGTAACGGTAACCAAAACGCGTTACATTCAGACAGTAACGTGTCAAACACTGGCAAGAGCCGATAGTAAATTGCGTTTATGTACGTTCATTTCTTTGAAAATAATTTTAAGCGAAATTCCTACTCACATGAAATGCATAAGCGTACTATATGGCCTTCTGATACATTTTCCAAAGTTTCAGTGCGATATCTTATTTAAAAAAAAGTTCTTAAGATAAAAAAATTCACTGAACTGAAAAAGTGAGGTCGGTAATATAGGTATTGGACTATGTCACATGCCCTTAATTTTTTTTAAATCATAAGAATAATTAACAATTTATGAAATTGGATAAAATTATCATAAAGTGCCTTATTAAAGAAAACTGACGTCGAAAAACAAATTTTGTTCTCAAATCCATGATTAATGCATTTGTTTATTAAATTTGTTTGTAATTTGAACAACAATAACCCCAAGAAGAAATTTGTTCATCATTATGTTGTGTTTATCAAAATTTCTTGCAATATTACTTAAAAAGTGTAAAATTATGGAAAATCGTAGAAAATATTCTTAACAAATGATTTGTTTATAATTTTTGTTTTTTATTGAATAATATTGAAACATATTTAATTAATGTTACTCTATGAAACTTAGGCGATTTTAATCATTTTCCTGCTATTGAGGATCACCGGGAGCGTCAAATAGAAAACATTGTCATTTTTTTCGTCGCATTTGTTTATTTATACAAAAATTTAAAGCCTAATTTAAAGCTCAGGCTCAAAAACTCTCTTAGAAATCTTTTCAGCTTTTTTCAAATTTGTTATCCATATCGGTCAGTATTTATGGGCTGTACTTTATTTGAAACCAAAAAAGTAATTTTTTCTCCACTGTGCGACGGTGCCTCAAACTATTCCGCAGATTATTTGTAACCAAATTCCACGTGCTTCGATAGCGAAGTGGTTAGAGTGCTCGGTAGAACACAATAGTTTAGGTAAGTAACCGTGTATGCGAATCGTTTATTTAATAATATTGAAAAATGAAGATCATATAATAATAATTTCAAAAATAACTTTTTTAAAGTGTTGTTAAAAATTTATACCAAATGTCAGGCTGACGCGTGGAGAAGCCAAAGGCGGTTGACCGTTATAATTTAGCTAGTTGGCCCAACGAGTGGCGCACAAAGTTAGACCATTAATGATTATAAAATTTTTCTTAAATTATTCTTGAAAATTTGAGCAGTTTTACATTACAAAATAACTTAAGTTTCACGTATTGGTAACTGAAAGTGATTTGTATGCATTTTTTAAATACAAATTTATTTATGGATATTCATTTCATTCTATGTTTATATTTTAAAATAGTGTTTTTAGTTTACCTTCATAAATATATGTTGTAGTTTTTACCATTTTATAATCCACAGATACATAGAATTTAAAATCTCGACCCAACCTATAACGAGCAATAATATTTAAAAACTTGAATTATAATCCCGCGATATTTTAAATATAGAATTTTTAATAAATGGAAGATTACATTTTTAACTTATTATTCTTGATAGTTATTTAAAGTGCTTCTTTTATAAATTCTCCGTCTCTCCCTGGTTTCCAAGTTTTCTCTAACCTTCGGTCACCTGATTAAAGAGACGTGAATATAAGTTATTTATAAAATGGTTAGATTTTAATGACTCTTATAAAAGTTATGATAGATAAATAGAGTATGTAAGCATCTTTGTAATAAACTATTAATATTAGGAGTTTCCGGAACAAATTTGAACTAATTTTAAATTAGAATATGAAACCAAATGAATTTTCTGCTGAAATGAAAAGGAGAGTTTTATCGTGTATATGAAAAAGATTAAACTAAAGGATGATTGTGAGAAACAAAAAATCATAAGCATAAACATGGTAGTCAAAAAGGTATACCAGAAATTGGGTAATGGTTAAGGATCTGCGGTTATTTTCCAAGCATGATGCTTAATTTTGATATGGTTTAATTAACTTTAAGATGCATTCCGTGAGATTTATGACTGTATTTGTGTCGTTAAATCGCAGAGACTGCTGAAATCTGGCAAATGTTACCAAATTATTTTTTAGGATTCGAAAATTCTTTTAATACATGACTCTGCTCTCACTCTCTCACTATCACCCACGCACATACTTTATGCCTTACGGTTGCTTTCTTATGAGTTGAATGTTTACTTCTCAAGTACAAATTCTAGATATAGATAACTTATACATTATTTCACCATTATTAAAGAAATAACTTTAAAAAATCATTGAAAAGAGTATTACTTCACTGCTCACTCTTAGGAATAAATTATTATTTCATGTTAATTCTAATCTTCCTTCGTAATGCATATCTAGTTTGTGTACGCGGATGAATGAAATTTCATTGGTCATCACATGTTTATTTACCAAATATTCTATAAATTCAAACTGTCTTTCAGCAGTGTCAATTGAGCAAACTCTTTCAGCAAACTTAACATATATTAAATGATTTTGCAAAATATATTCTCTGATTTTTATACCTTTTATTTAAAAAAAATATCTATGGAATGTCATTCGATACTTTTTCTGGAAAGTTGTAGAAAATCATGATATTCATGGAAGAAAATGTTTTTGCAGTGTAAATTTAATGACAAATTAGAATGAAACCCTTCCCTAGCGGACCGACTGAATGAAAAGGATACTCTAAAGCGTATCATTATAGTATCCACAAAGTATCCCTTCCATATCATGCAACAAAAACTCAAAAAAATAGCAATATGCGCATTTCACTTCTTGCGATTCGGACTCTACGTTAAATTTTCCATTAGAATGTCACGGAGTAATCGCAATAGTTTTTTTTTTTTCAACGGTATAATGTTAAAAATATGTATAATCTATAATTCCTGGTGACTGCTACACTTCAAACGCATTACCTTTTGATGAAATAAGTAAAGCATCGAATGCCGCAAATGCGACTTACTTGGAACGAAACTCGACATATTCACTGAGGTAAACAACTATGATGCTATTATTTCGGCAGAATGGAATTGTGTATTTTTGAAGGTTATTGTCCATAGAAAAATATGACATAGATGTCAAATCGTATGAATGTATACATATCTCTAGCGACATCTATGAGTAAACCCGGAAAACTTAACTAACACCCCTGGTATTACCAGTTTTATTCATAAGAAAATAAAAAAATCGCGTACTTGGACTGGAAAGGCATGTAAGTGTTTCCATATACAACAATTGGGTTGAATTTTTTTTCTAGAGTTGATAGCCATTCATAAATTAAAACTAACTTATTAAATAGCTTACATTAAATTTCAACATCTTTTAAAAAGTCGGTAGTGGGATCAAAGCGAGTAGGGGAAGTCGTCATAAACGGTAGTGCGATAAGTGGAAGGGTACTGTACTATAATCATACGCTGTAAAGTATCGTTTCCGTTTACTCGGTCCGCTAGAGTTGAAGTTAGCTTTCAATATGAAGCAGAACATGCTTTCTGTATTTTCTTTTAAATTTAAATTTAAATGTGTCGTTAATAATGTTTCAATTAATATTCATTATTGATGATCTCTTTTCTTTTAAACATGATGGAATTCAAACATCAACAACGCAGAACAAATTCGAGATGCAATTTTGTGAGAGCATGATTATATTACCAACACATTGACTTCCTCTCTTATGAATCTAAGGACTTATATTTTGACATTGGATTCCTTTTTTCCTGGTCAGCAGAGCATTTGACTCTCGAAACGTAGACGAGAAAATTGAATAAAAGATCTTCTCAACATCATTACGGTCTTTTTCTTGATCTGACGTATGTCAAATTCCACATATAACTCTATTTATAAATAACCTTCAAAAATATGTTTTCAAATTAAATTATTAATAATTATTTAGACAGAAGGCAATAAATCATCCTTTATTTCTATGAACTATATTGTGCAATAGCTTAAACAAATGAGTGTACAATTCAAGTTTATAAATATTTTATATGAATAATTTACGAAAAAAAATTAATATTGTGATTTAAAGCAGCAAATGGATCAGAAATCCTAAGAATTAGCATATTTAAGAATTATTCTACAAAAATTAGAACTTAACACTGATGTAAAAATAGTGAACTAGTTTTGGTAATAAATATTTGGATTCAGCTTATTTTTCTAAATAAGGGTTGGAAGATGCGGAAAAGAATGAGCATATATCTTTGAATAAAATGCATGTGACCTCATCTCAAAATGTTATATATTACATGATAAGAGATAAATGCCTGGCTAGTACACTCTTAATCTATATATTAAACTTAAAGAACGTGCTTAAAAAACTTAGAATAAAATGCACGCTGTCTTATCTCAAGGTTTTCAAATGTTGACAATATCACGTTATTTGTCGAGAGGTAGAAGAATCCAGCATATTATATTTATATTGAAAGCAATGTTGAAAATAATAAACTTAAAACTTTCAATAAAATTCATGCTGCCTTGAATGGTCAGTGTATCAATATTTCTAAAATCCAAACATCTAACCACGCGGAAATGTTATCTCTTATCTAGGGTCCACGCTAGAAACTCGACCCTCGAGTATATTCATAAAAATGCCGAGTAATCCCGTTTTGAAAAAGCTTTCGACACGGTAGATAAAAGCAAACTTTGGGTCTTCATGGCTATTTATATTATTTATGGACAAGTGTTTAAGAACAGCTCTTTTCGACGAAGAAGGCGTGGATCTGGAAACAGTAAGGGTGCGTGGGTTAGCGTTCGCAGATGATAAGGTTGTCATGGCAGAATCTATCGAAGA